>CAUYTI010010972.1:0-80000 GCA_963575145.1 Galago senegalensis | reverse complement strand
TTGAGGATCCACTACAATTCCTTCCAAAAAGGCTATATTAGTTTATAGTCCCACCAGCAGTGACACCTTCATTTCTAAACTCATTTTTCATAGTGTCCAAGAGGGCAGGGTGAAAAGTATTCTGCTCTGTTGTGAAGCCAAAGTCCAAACAGATTCTGTAATAGGCAGTGGCAAAATGGGGACCAACCTTCACAAGATGATACTCACCTCTTGGGGTGACAGTACCGCACTTCCGAGGGCGTGTCCTCCTGGCCCACTTTACAGATGCATCTTCTCTGACATCAGCATCTATGGTCCCTTAATATTTGGGGCCTATCCAGAGCATCCCGCAGGCAGCACCCCACAGCCATGCGTTTCCAGGAGGCTGGGGGGAGCCTGAGATAGGGTGTGGCAGGAGCATTGAGACCAGAGGCTGAGTTTGAGTGTGGAGCCCAAATCAAAGCTTCAGAGACAGCAGGGAGAGTGGAGACCCTGCCGGCGGGAGGAGGAGCTACCTGTGTGGTTTAAGAACTAAGCTGCGGCTCGGCGCCTATAGCTCAAGCGGCTAAGGCGCCAGCCACATACATCTAAGGTGGCGGGTTCGAATCCCCAGCCCAGACCCGCCAAACAACAATGACGGCTGCAACCAAAAAATAGCCGGGCGTTGTGGTGGGCACCTGTGGTCCCAGCTACTTGGGAGGTGGAGGCAAGAGACTCGCCTGAGCCCAGGAGTTGGAGGTTGCTGTGAGCTGTAATACCATGGCACTCTACCCAGGGGGACAGCTTGAGGCTCTGTCTCAAAAAAAAAAGAAAGAACTAAGCTGCCAGGAATGTGGCCACTTGCTGAATGTTGCCATGGGCACATACAAGCATCAGTCCAAACAGGTATGTGTGTGAGTGTAAAACACCCCTGGAGTTTCCAAGATGAGTGAAAGCATATACCCAGATTGAGCATGTACAACAGTGCATTTGGGATACATTGGATATCTGGTTTATTTTTTCTTTTAACTTGGCTGCCATTATTTATTTTATTTTATATATATATATTTTTTGAGTCAGAGTCTCACTCTGCCTTCCTGGGGTTGGATGCCGTGGCCCTGGCATCATCACAGCTCACAGCCACCTCAAACTTCTGAGACCAAGCAATCCATCCACCTCAGTCTCCTGGGATGCTGGGGTGTGAGGCATGAGCCACTGCACCAGCAGCCATGGAATGTGAAGGGTTTGTGTGGCTTGTATCTGTACTGCACGGTGGGTCCTCAGCATTCTCGAACATACACTCCTATAGGTCAATGGAATTTAAAGCCATCCTCAATATTTATTTTTAAATAACAAATCTCTCAAACAATAATAAGGCTCTGTACTTTATCAAAACTATAGAAAATAGCAATTTGAAACAGTTAAAATAAGAACAGAGATAGAAATTCTCATACTTTATTCTTGCCCTCCAGTAATGCATGTGATGCACCCTTTTGGAAGTTAAAAAAAAATGTATTCACAGGTTGGTTTGTGAGCCAACTAGATTGTCCTGTGCGGACAATCCCCCCAGGCTTAAAGGAGCAGACAGAAAGGAACCCCTAACCTTAAAGAAGAAAAATGAGAATAGATTTTTAAAAACTCAGAGAGAATGTTACAAGACCTCTGATCAAATAGGAATAAGCATCCAATTATCTCAATTACATAGCAATATGTCCTTAGCACATATATTATTGCATTTAGCCTATAAAATTTAGGATCATGGACTTTTAAAACCAACAGCACAATCAATATTAAAGTGACCTACCAGGACCAAGTGGACTTGATTGCAGAGATGCAAGGATGGTTCAGAACGTGGTTCAGCTTGTAAACAGAAACAAGAACAAAAAGCGTATGATCAGCTTGGCTGAGGAAATAGATGCAGAAAAAGCATTCAACAAAACTCAGCTCCCCTTCATAATAAAAACCCTCAAACAACTAGGCATAGACAGAACATATCTCAAAATTACAAAAGCCAGGTGCCGTGTAGGACAAACCCACAGCCCACATCACACTCAATGTTGAAAAGTTGAAAGAGTCCCCCTAAGAACTGGATAAGACGAGGGCTCCTACTGTGTCGCCATTTCTACTCAACATAGTAATAAAATTCTTAGCCAGATCAATCAGACAAGAGAAAGAAATGAAAGGGTAGGCAAAGCAGGAAAAAGGTGGTGAAATCACCACTTTTTAGGGTGACATGATTTCATGTCTAGAAAACCCCAAAGTTCCACCAGTCCAGTATTTTCAAACCCAGGAATCAACTATTTCCTGCTCTTATTTCAATCTTTCATTCTTTGTCTTGTTCACACTTTTTCTAACTCTACCTAAAATACAGATGGAGGAAACCCTAAGGACTCCACCCCCACCAAAAAAAGAAACCGCTAGAACTGTTAAATTAAATCAGTAAAGTTACAGGATACAAAATCAATATTCAGAAATCAGTAGCATTTCCATACACCAACAACAAACTGTTCTTTAAAGAAATTAGGAAATTCTTAGGAGTCAACTTAACTATATTGGCAACTATAAAACATCGATGAAAGAAATTGAGGATGGGGGGTGCCTGTGGCTCAAAGGAGTAGGGCGCTAGCTCCATATGCTGGAGGTGGTGGGTTCAAACCCAGCCTTGGCCAAAAACTGCAAAAAAAAAAGAAAAGAAAAAAAATTGAGGATTACACAAATAAATGCAAGAATATCCCATAATGGTAGATTGAAAGAATTAATGTTGTTAATTAATTGATCAACATCTATTAAGTGACATATAGATTCAATACAATCCCTATTAGAAAATCCGAAGGCATTTATTATAGAATTAACAAACTCCAAGCAGTCACATGGAGCCACAAAAGAGACAGAATAGCAAAACCATCTTGAATGAAAAGAACTAAGCTGGAGGCATCATGCTCCCTGATTTCAAAATATATTGCAAAGCTACATTAATTAAAGTAATAGGTCATTGGCATAAAAACAGATACAGGGACCAGTGGAACACAAGAGAACCCAGAAATGAACCCATGAATTCATGGTTGATTGATTCTGACAAAGGTCCCAAGACCTTTATAATGGGTAAAGGATAATTTCTGCAATCAATGGTATTGGGAAAATTGAATATTCATATGCAAAAGAATGAAATTGGACCTCGGTCTCAAACCCTATGCAAAGAGTGCTCAAAGTCCATTAGAAACTACAACGTAAGACTTGAAGCTATAAAATCCTACTAAAAGAAACGGAGAAGTTCTCCAACATTATATTGGACAATGACTTCTTGCATATCATAAATTTTTATGTGTCATATTAAATTGTTTGATTTTTAGAAATTTCATAGAACTCTTACATCTCCCTTTCATCCTTATGTTATTCAATGGAATAATTTTAATCCCTAGTTGTAAGGGAACTTTTAGAGTTTTTTTAAAAATTACAGTATTATCACTTACAGAGTGTTATTGTATAAAATGTGTACATTATGTATAATGATATTTTTAATGTTGGTAAGTGGCCTCATATGTGACTAATTTTGCCGCTTTTCCATGTGTATTTGAGAGGAAGGTATATTCCCAATTATATACTATTATGTGCATGTAATGTTCTGTGTCAGAAAAATGATTTAAAATAGGATCAGAGGATGGTGGGGTTTAACATTAATTCACTTGGGCTTGGCACCCGTAACACAGTGGTTACGGCGCTGGTCATGTACACCCAGGCTGGCGGGTTCGAACCCAGCCCGGGTCTGCTAAACAACAATGACAACTGCAACAAAAAATAGCCGGGCATTGTGGCAGGTGCCTATAGTCCCAGCTATTTGGGAGGCTGAGGCAAGAGAATCGCTTAAGCCCAAAAGTTTGAGGTTGCTGTGAGCTAGGATGCTACAGCTCTCTACCGAGGGTGACAGAGTAAAACTCTGTCTCAAAAAAAAAAAGAAAGATTAATTCACTTGAAAATAAAGTGTGTTTTTTCTGCAATGACCCAATTCAAGTCATTCTAATGGTGGCGTTGCAAACTGGAAGGCCTGCAGGGTCAGGCAGGTTTCCCGGACGACTTGAGCCTCTGTGAGGCAGAACTGTGGGCCACAGGGTAATGTGTTTCCTTCCGAAGGCAGAGTGACACATGCACCAGCTTGCTCCAGACAACTTTGATTTACTGCTTGTGTCTTGGTGTAATTCTTAGAATTCCACCCCCTCTTAAAAGGGTCCTGGTTTGAGCAATAAATTCCTAATACCGTTGTTTCAGGGACCTAACTTTGTATGATTTGTCTCTTTAAACTGCTAATACTTGTTTTATGGCATTAAAAAAATGCTCTATCCCGGGGAAGTGGCCCATGGAGACTTGGAAAAATGTATATGTGTGTGTTCTATTTTGGGGTCAAATGTTCTGCAGTTGTCAGCCAGATCAAAATGGTTGATCGTGGGATTTTTTTATCTTCTATTCCTTGAAGATTTTCTGTCTGGTTGTTCCATCAGTTATTGAGAGTGGCATGTTGAAATATTCGATGTATAACTATTGTGCTGTATACTTCCCCTTCAATTCTGGGAGGTTTTGCTACGCATATTCGAGGCTCTGTTGGTAGGTGTGTATTAGTTTTTAATTGCTGTATCTTCCACAAAAGTTGACATTTATCATTCTGAAATGTCCCTCTTTATTTTTAGTAATGTATTTTGTATTAAAACTACTTTTTCTTATGTTGGTATATCTATCCCATCATTCTTTCGGTTATGTCTGCATGGTAGATGTTTTCTTTCCTTTTATTTTCAATCTATTTGTATCATTGAATCTAAAATGTATCCCTTATTGACAGAATATAATTGAGTCTTTGTTTATTAATCCAATCTGACATTCTCTGCCTATTGATTGAACTACGTAATACTTAAATGATTACCTAAATTTTCATTTAATGCAATTATTGATATGATTGGATTTATAGCCTGCCACTCTGCAATTGGCTTTCTGTGTATTTTATATCCTGTTCACCCCTGTGTTACACATTTTCTATCTTCTTCTGTATTAGTGATGTTCTAACACACCATTTTAATTCTTTCGTTGGCTTACCACTTCGGCTCATTAGCAGTTATTCTGGGGATTAACTATGCATGTTCCCTTAACACAATTTAGTTCAGATTATTGCTAACTTAATTTCAATAGCATATGGAATTTTTTTCCCAATATAATGCTAAGTCTTCCTCCCCTTGTGATATTATTATCATACAAATTAATGCTTATAAACTCAACAATACATTTCTGTAATTATTATTTCTTTTTTTTTTAATTTTACACAGAGTCTCAAGCTATTGCCCTGGTTAGAGTGTCGTGGCATCACAGTGTAAGAGATAAGTACCCCATGCTCAGACATGTCTCCGATCAGAGGCTCCAAAGAACACCTTTCATCACAGCTCACAACAACCTCCAACTCTTGAGCTTAAGAGATTCTCTCTTGCCTGAGCCTCCCAAGTAGCTGGGACTATAGGCATCTGCCACAACGCCAGCCTATTTTTTGGTTGTACTTGCCATTGTTGTTTGGCAGGCCCAGGCTGGATTAGAACCCACCAGCTCTGGTGTGTATGGCTGGCGCCCTAGCCTCTGAGCTGTTGGCACTGAGCCTGTAATTATTATTTCATGCTATTTTCTTCAGAACCCTTAAGAGGAAGCACTATATTTACATTTTCTATTATATTTACCTATGTGATTTCTTTTTCTAATGTTCTTTCTCTCTTTGTATGAATTCAGGTTACCATATAATGTCATTTCTTTTTTCTTTTCTTTTCTTTTTCTTTCTTTCTTGATTTTTTGTTTGTTTGTTTGTTTGTTTTTTAGAAACAGTCTCACTTTGTCGCCCTCCATAGAGTGCTGTAGCATCATAGCTCACAGCAACCTCAAACTCTTGGGTTCAAGTGATTCTCTTGCCTCGGCCTCCTGAGTGGCTGGGACTAAAGTTGCCACCACAACATCCAGCTATTATTTAGAGATGGGGTCTCACTCTTCCTCCAGCTGGTCTTGAACCCATGAGCTCCGGCAATCCACCTGCCTCAGCCTCTAGGAGTGCTAGGATTATAGGCAAGAGCTAATGTCGTTTCTATTCAACCTGAATTGCAGGGTGGCCATGAAGTCTGAGCATAATCTTAAATTGCACACAAACTTTATGGCCCCCTTGTATAATACTTCCTTTGGAATTTCTTGTTGTATAGGTCTGGTCTATTACAGATGAATTCTCTCCATTTTTATTTCCCTGGGAATGTGTTTTGCTTGTATTTTAGAAGGATAATTTTGCTTACTATAGACTTTCTTTTTTGTAGGCAGGACACTCTGTCACCCTGGATAGAGTGGATAGAGTATTGTAGTGTCATAGCTCACAGCAACCTCAAACTCCTGGGTTCAAGTGATCCTCTTGCCTTAGCCTCCCAAGCACCTAGGACTACAGGCCCCCCTCACAAATTACAGCTAGTTTTTTCTATTTTTAGTAGACAAGGGGTCTCACTCTTGCTCAGGCTGTTCTCAAAGTCCTGAGCTCAAGCAATCCATTCCTAGGATTACAGCCATTGTCCCCCTGCTCACTACAGAAGTTTTGACTTTTGGGGCAAGACACGATTGTAAGAGGGACTTTACCTAACAAATGCAATCAGTGTAACCTAGTTTCTTGTACCCTCAATGAATCCCCCACAATTAAAAAAAAAATAAAAAGAAATCCCCTACCTTAAAAGAAAATCACACCATATTTTTACTGTACCTTATCTATGTTTGGATATATTTAGATATATAAATATTTACCATAGTGTTACAACTGTCTGTAGTATTCAGTGCAGTGACAAGTTGTGCACGTTTGCAGCCCAGTCGCAGTATGCTACACCGCACGGCCGAGGTGTGTTGGCTACACCGCATGGCCGAGGTGCACCGGCTACACCGCACGGCTGAGGTGAGCCGGCTACACCATCTCGGGCTGTGTAAGTGTGTGGTCCCACAGTGATGAAACTGCCTCACAATGCCTTTCTCAGAACATATTGCCATCACTTAAACTGCACATCACCTACTGAGATTAATGGTTATCATGCACTATTTTAAAGATTTCTATAGTCACTGACATAGAATAGAATCTGAGATAACATTTATTTGTGTACCGAATACAGAGAGAGAAAAGGCCCTGCTATGTATGTTCTAGACTCCTGGGTCACTGAGAACTAGGATTATCTAGGATTACTATTAAATTAGTGAGCAAGATGAACTGTCACACAGAATTATCTCCCCGAACCACTTCAGAAGTCAACCAAAGATTTACTGCAAGAGAAATTTCTGGGAAGCTCTTGGATGAACACGACGCGGCTGTAATGTAATGAAATTCACAAAGACACGTCAATAGCCAAACACGCAGGCATGCAACAGTTTTAATTTGATTAATGCACTTTTTATTCATTATTGGGCCTCAGTATAAACCTAGTATCCAACTTATGAATGTACTGCTTAATTACCCACGCTTTACTTTTCAAAATGAGAAGTAGTTAAGTTGTCCATCAGTATTTCATGTAGGGTAACAACCAGGATCCATTGAGTGAGCAAATGAATGAGTGAGGATGATTCAAGTCAGAATGTCAAAGAGAGAGTTGGCATCATGCTGTCGCATTAAAATAGTTCAAGTGTTTTAGGCCAATCAAACACTTAAGGTCTTTGCAACATACATTTAAACACTTTCATTTCTGTTGATCTGCATTCCCATACGCAAAGTCCAACTTAATTCCCCATGTTGCAAAGATATTTGTTACAGATAAGCTCCCAGCTCTTTAAAGAGTATTTGTTGGCCATACTTGGTAAAAACTTCAAGTGGAAGCAAGCACTCATGATGATAAGAGCCTAACATTTTTTTAATAATATAATTTTAATTTGCAAAAAATAACCTGAATGGGTGAAATGTCCCAGGTAGCCAGATTTTGCAAATCAGAAAATGTGTTCCACAGAGAGCCTTATCTTTGATTGTATAACACCCCAAAATACAGGTACCCTGTTTCCAATGAGGAAAGAGGACAACAATGTTAAAAAAAAGAAGAAGAAGAAGTTTTGACTTTCAGAACTTTGAATATGTCCTCCCAGTGCCTTTGGGCGCCAAGGTTTCTGATTAGAAAGCACTTGTGAATTTTACCGAGATCCTTTGTACATGATAAATCTCTCTTCTCTTCCAGGATTCTATGACTTTGTTGTTTTCAGCAGCCTGATTATGATGTAACCAGGGGTGTCTCCATTCAAGTCTACTGTATTCAGATTTATTTGAGCCTCTTGGACGTATAGATCAATGTCTTTTTCTTTTCTAAACACAAAGCTTATATTGATAAATAACTCTTTGCTTAAAGACAAAATTTCAATTAATAATCACAGTAAAAAATTAGTTATTTAATGCAACTATTAATCTAATGTCACCAACAACATCTAAGCAGTTTTATCACAAAACCAAGGCTGTACTCAGTGGTCACGAATTAATCTATACAACTTAGCGTTACCCCAGAAAAGGAATTAAATATAAAAGTTCCCTTGACTTTTGGTAGTTTTCAAATTTCATGGGACAGATTACAAAAAAAAAAATGTGTAAAAACAGATACTAAATATTTTCAGTAAAATAGTATAAGTTTAAATAAGTTGTTGAGTGTTCATATAAGACTGAAGATTTAAAATATCAGAATGGTCCCAATCTGTCAAAATTGACAGATAAATATTTGCAATGATTAGACAGACTTTAATCACAATGGTACTGGAGGTCTATTCCCAGGTCTATTCCCTCCTGTCTAAAAAAGCTTTGGGGTTAATTTCTCAATGCAAACTTGTCTTTTTAAATATTGTGATAATATAAACTTGGAAATACATCTAGAATCAGGACAGAAGTAAAAAACTACACACAAGTCAATCTTATTTCTTAACTATCAATATAGAGCAGTGGTTCTCAACCTTCCTAATGCCGTGACCCTTTAATACAGTTGCTCAAGTCGTGGTGACCCCCAACCATAAAATTATTTTCACATAGAGGAGTGGTGTCTCAGTTCCTAAGACCTCCTGCCTCAGCCTCCCGTGTAGCTGGGACTACAGGTACCTATCACAACACCTGGCTAGTTTTTCAATGTTTATAGAGATGGGGCCTCACTTTTGCTCAAGTTGGTCTGGGACTAGTGAGTTCAGGCAATCCACCTGCCTTGGCCTCCCAGAGTGCTGGGATGACAGGCGTGAGCCACTGCACCTGGCCAATAGGATGTTCTTTCTTTTCTTTTTTTGCCTTTTTTTTGCCAGGCTGGGTTTGAACCCACCACCCCTGGTATATGGAGCAGCGCCATACTCGTTGAGCCACAGGCATCACCCCCCAATGGGACATTCTTTATTGCCATGATGATGGAGTCTGCACAGAAATGGCCTGACATTTCCTTTGTGTTCGTGATACTCTCCAACATACCCAGACAAACTGGCACATTAATTACTGTGTGCACATGGAGGTGGAGACACAGTTTCCAAGCCATCTGTTATTGCCTCGTCAGGTGTTTGCTGTCGTTCATATAACCTGGGTTCCCCTGCTTTGCTTAATGGTTGGGTTCCATTTGTCTGTACAGCCTGAGACATTGCAGGTCTGTGGCCAAAGCCAGAGCAAGACTCTGGTGTCAGCTGCTGTGGTAACCTGAGCTGCCACAGGAGATCTAGACAAATGTTTTTAATACATTCTGAGTTCAACCAGTATTCCTTCAAATGCCACGAGTCCTCCTCCCTGTTGTCTCTCTCTCTTCCTAAAGCTCCCACCTTGCACGTGCTGGTCCACTCACTGGCATCCCAGGCTCCTTTAGGCTTTCTTGGTTTTCTTCATTTTTTTTTCTGTTCCTTAGAATCTCTGTTGACCTATCTTCAAGTTTGCTAACCAATTATTCTTCTGCCTGCTCAGATCTGATGTTGGAGCTGCCAAGTGAATGTTTCATTTCAGTTATTGTACTTTTTAACATAAGAAATTTTATATTATCCTTTTTTAAAAAATGCTTTATATCTGTATTTGTTAAAAAAGTAATCATTTAATATCTATCTCTTTTTTTTTTTTTTTTTTTTTTTTTGAGACGGAGCCTCAAGCTGTCCCCCTGGCTACAATGCCATGGCATTACAGCTCACAGCAACCTCCAACTCCTGGGCTCAAGCGAGTCTCTTGCCTCTGCCTCCCAAGTAGCTGGGACCACAGGCGCCGGCCACAATGCCCGGCTATTTTTTTTTTGGTTGCAGCCGTCATTGTTGTTTGGCGGGTCTGGGCTGGGGATTCGAACCCGCCACCTTAGGTGTATGTGGCTGGCGCCTTAGCCGGTTGAGCTATAGGCGCCGAGCCTAATCTCTATCTCTTACAAAATTCATAATAGCTAATGTGAAGTCTATTCTAGTTATTTATATATATATTTACTTATTTATCTTTTTTTTTGAGACAAAGTCTCACTTTGTGGCCTTTGTTAGAATGCTGGGGCATCATCATAGCTCACAGCAACCTTCACAGTGAAGTGAACCTCACAGCTCACTTCAGCTCAAATTCTTGGGCTGAAGTGATCCTCTAGCCTCAGCATCCTGAGTAGCTGAGATGCCAGCATAGTTTTTTTCTATTTTTAGCAGAGACAGGGTCTCGCTTTTGCTCAGGCTGGTCTCAAAGTTCTGAACCCAGGCGATCCACCATCTCAGCCTCCCAGAGTGCTGAGATCACAGGCATGAGCCACTGAGCCCGGTCAAGTCTACCTACTAATTCCAACATCTGAATATCTTAGGGCCAGTTTCATTAGACTGTTTTATTTGCTGTGTAGAGGCCTCAATCCCCTACTTCTTTTGTTTTTTTACACATTTCTTAATATTTGTTGAAAACTGAAAATATTAGACACACATGTATTTTAATATTTATATTAGACCTACAGATATCTTTGAAATCTGATCCACATTTCCCAATATTTGTTGAAAACTGGAAATAGTACACATACACATATTTTGATACCTTTGAAATCTGACTGTCCTTCTCTCCACACTGTTTATTGTTGAATTTCTTCCTGCTGTCAAGGGTAGGTTTTGTTTATTTGTCTAACGGCCCTCTTGGCCCAGTCTAGCAGTCCTTGCTCTCCCTGTACTGAAGTCTTTGTTTCAGCCCCTTTTGCTTTTAATCCTGGCTTCCTAGTGGCTGCTCTGTGTCAGCATAGCTTAGTGGGGAGCCGATGATTGGTCACAATATTTCCTTAGCTGCTTCAAGGCAGTAAGTTTTTCTGGCCTTGCATGGGGATCTGTGTGTGGTTTAGGGCGCACCTTCAAAGTTAAGCAGTGCTGGGGGTCACTGTGGGCCCTGACCTGAGTTGGAAGTTGACTGGAAGGATGACACAGGGGAGATAACAAGACTGTACACCAACTTAATGCATAAAGTTTGCAATCCAACCTCTCAGGGGTCTTTTATTAGGCTTTAAAAAATAGCAATAGAAGAAAAGCCTGACTCCAGGAAGGTGGGGTAATCTGGAACATAGGATAGAGGAATGTCTGAATGGAGTGATAATGTATATTTAGAAAAGGGGAGGGGGAAACAGGTCTCCTATCTTAACTTCCCTAGTCTAAACTGCTGATCAGGAGTTGGAAGGATTTAGCCCCACTAAAGGGCTTACCCCAGCCCACCTGCTGACTCTCCACTAGTGGGCAGGGTTGCAAAGACGTTGCCCTGTCAGGGGCACCTCCTGCCCCCTTCCATCTTTGGTGGTCTCCTCGAGCCCCCCCAGGGATGGCTCCTTTGCAGTTTTGCCCTGGATTGAGGCGACCAATGGAGAGATCAGCCTACCTACCTTCTACAAAACAGGAGAAAAGTCTGATCTTTCCTTTTCTACTCTCACAGGGCCTCAAGGTCAGCCAGGGACCGGTAGGCAAGTAGGACTCTCTCTGCTTTCTTGACAGCTCCTACAGTCCTGACTGCATACATAGGCTTCTAGAGCCTCAGGACTAGGTCAGAGATTTTCCTTGCCCATCATAAACTAGACCTGATTCCCTAGATCTTCCTTAACTCTTTTGTGCTGGTCTCATTCTTGCACCAACTGGTATCACTGTCTTGGGAAGTGGCAGTGATCATCTTCCTTGACTGATGCTAATTGCTGTTATTGACAATGCCCTTGAAGGAAACTTTCCCACGAAGCTCTAAGTCAGGTCAAATAGGGATGCAACCCTGAGGATGGGGTACTTTGTAGCGTTTCAGATCAAATAGTCCCTCTCTGTCTTCATGATTCCAGGGCAAGGAGCCATTGGGGAGATAGGAATATCTCCAAGCTCACCTGGCAGAGTGCTCGCTGTTCTTACTGGAGTCCAAGTTCACCTGGCAGAGCTCTCCTCTCACTGTTCTTACTGGAGTTAAGTAGTTTTTCTTCAATAAACAGTTTTAATTTGCTATATGCTCTTGGTTATAATTCCAGGGTTCTGAAATGTTTACTTGTTGGTTTTTGAGACAGGTTCTTAGTCTTTTGCCCAGGCTGGAGTGCAATGGTATGATCATAGCTCACTGCAAACTCCAACTCCTGGGCACCAGTGATTCTACAACCTCAGCCTCCTGAGTAACTAAAACCACAGGCCGGCATCACCACGCCCAACTAACTTTTTATTTGTTTACATTTTATAGAACTAGGGTATGAAATACTTGCTTTTTGATGATCTTGCTAGTGTTTTCATTGCTCCTGGAGGGGAGAGGATTCAGTCCATCTTAATGGGAGTCTCACATCTGTATCTGAGATTTCATCCAGTAAATTGACATGGTTTTCCTACCTAAAGGATCAGCCTGTCACTCAAGCCCAGACAACTGTCCCTATGTGGGACTGTGTTCCCAGCATGGTTAGGTCAACTATGGATAAATTTATAAATAATAGGATGTTTTTATTTTATAAATTCTTTTTTTTCCTTTTTGAGACAGAGCCTCAAGCTGTCCCCCTGGATCTAGTGCCATGGCATCACAGCTCACAGCAACCTCCAACTCCTGGGCTCAAGCGAGTCTCCTGCCTCAGCCTCCCAAGTAGTCCAAGTAGCTGGGACCACAGGTGTCTGCTACAACGCTTGGCTATTTTTTTTTTTTTTTTTTTGGTTGCAGCCATCATTGTTGTTTGGTGGGCCCAGGCTGGATTCAAACCTGCCACCTTAGGTGTATGTGGCTGGCGCCTTAGCCACTTAAGCCACAGGCACTGAGCCAAATTCTTAAAAATATATTTCTTTTGGGTAGAATGTAATCATCAACTTGCAATTCCAATATTCACCCCCTCAGCCGGTCCACATTCACTGAGCACCTGTCCCTGGCCTGGAATAATGCTGGCAGCAAGGGAGGCAATGGTGACAACATGAGGAACGGAGAACAAATTGGGCTTAAATTAGTATACAGGGTCCATTACAGCTTATTTGAATTTTCCATTCTGAGCTCTTATAAAATACAGCCTGTGATCCTTGGTTTTATTTGCTTTTCGCTTTGAACTCAGAAAAGCTAAGTAAACTCATTTCTGCAGACTTTTCCCCTGAATAATTCTTCAGGCTTTTATATTAGAAAAATTCTGAACAGTAAATATTTTTTTCGAATCACACATTTCTGTAAAGAACCCATGCTCATTTCAAAATTGGCTACAGAGCATTTGAGTTTAGGGTTGAGATAGTCTTATGGAAAATGACGGTGACAAACAGATAATCACAGACCTTTGACGAGATGAATCTTTTTGCACACTTTAAAAGAATCATCTTGTATCTCTGCAAACCTGGCTAGGAATTGCAGTGATCAGAGTAATTCATATTCAAACCCTCACCATATTTGCCCCTGGCATTGATTATTCCAGATGTGCTGGCATTGTAAAAAGACATTAAGGCTAATTTTAAAATATTTAAAATACTGTTTTCACTGAGCAAACTGTGGCATTTCCAATTTTCCAGAGAAAAGGTTCTTTTTGATTTGAAGCTAGTTCTTACAATGAAGGCTAATGTTGATTGAAGACTCAGTGTCACAGTCAGCGATGCCTCCCCTGAAGGCGTCACTTTCTGACACAGTCACCATAATCACTCACATGGGGTTGGCAGGAGCAATCACATCAAGAGAGTTGGCTCCAGCCACTCAGTCCTTCCTCTCTCTCCCCCTCCCCGCAGGGTGAAGGCGAAGGGGAGAAAGCCACCCTGACACAGGTCCATTCCCGTAAGCTGGGTTTCTAAAACCACAGAAGCACAGCTTTTCTATAAGAAAGGCCAGACTTAAAGGTCATGCTTTCAGTGCAAAAAAATAATTCTCCCTGGGGCATTCTTAATAGGCAATCATTCAACCAGACCTTGAAGCAAGCTTTTCCATTTTAGGTTATAATTTTATTCTCCATCAACTTCTGTCTGGAAGCGCTTGCATAATGCTGTGAACTGTGAGTTGGAAACTGGAGTATAGGCCTGGAGTATAGGCCTGCATTTTCTCCTCATTGTGAGATGATTTGGAGCTGATGGATTAACCTCTTTAGGCTGAGCTAACCCTCTTTGTAAAGCAGACAATACTCGGTTGCTGTACCTGTCCCATAACTCGTGTCCCATGAGACACACAGGGCCCATTTCTAAGGTGTTAACATGACATATAAGTCTGAAGATTCACAAACTCCTTGTCAATCTTCAACAGAGGGTTTCTGCTGTTCTGTTTGACACTTTGATAGTTACTGCAGAAGCACTTAGCCTTGAACACACTCTGTGGCCAAGGCTTGCCTTGGTTAGGCGGCTAGAAAAAAAAGGACAGAAGCAGTTCTGATTACTGATGCATTAGAATCTCCTCTCTTTCTAATGTGGTGATGTCAACGGATAAATGTTTAAATATACTGGTTCTACGAGAGCAGGAGAGAGGTAGTCATCAAGCTACTGATGGGCCAGTGTTTTAGAGGAAGTTACAGATTATCAGATGAAAGGGCGTAAACCATAAACACAGCTGTGTGGCCTGACCAGGGCGCCCAATGCCCAGCACGGGGCTGGGTCAGAAGAGAAACATGGTGCCTCTGAATGGGCAGTCAGTAGCTGTGCCCTGCAGGTGACCCATGAGAACGGCTTCTGCAAATTCAGAGAACCTATCTAGAAATACTTGTCCCAAACCAGGTTTAAGATGACACGCCCAGCAGCGAGACAGATCAACAGAGAGACATAGGTCTCACCAAGGAGTTGTCCCTCTATCCTACAGACAGACCAAATAACCAAAAATGATTAGCAAAAACGTCAACCTTCTCATTTTTATTTTCTCAAGCAGTTACCTTAGATCACCACTGGCTGTCCCCTCCACCAGGGGCCACACTTGTTTACTCTGGTGAGAAAGCAGGATAAAACCAACAGTGGAGAATATGTAACCAAGAAAATGGCCTGGGGAAAAAAAAGGTAAAAGTGTGCTCTGTCTCTGCAAAAACCCCTCACCCTTTCTGAGAACTAAAACCTGCATCCCTGCCTTAGGCCAGTGGTCAGGAGAAGCAGCAGTGTCCTTTGTTTTTTGTGTTACAGGATTTGGCTCAAGGAACTGTCCAGGCAGAGGAGATGATAGCATCTCAGCCAAAGATGGGATCAATCAGAACATCCCCTTTAAGGCTCTGTTCTCTGCTCAGAAGCAGGACGCTGGTACTTTGAGATGGGCGTTGGCCAGACTTTTCATCTGCAGGCACATTAATAAACTTCTCTATCCTTCTCATAAATAAGTAGATAAATATCCTGGTTCCAAAAGTAGGGCTCTGTAATTTATAATTATTTTCAGAAACTTTTGTTTCTTGCCTTGCTATCATTTCCCCAAGGTGATTCTCTGTAATGTTCTCATTAAACATAACAAGCATTGACATATCTACAACACAAAATCAGAGAGCAGAAAACTAGCACCCCTTTCACCAGTCACCAGGTTGAGGTTCAGCAGCCAATATGCGCAGGAGGTATAGCTTCAAACCGGAGCTTACTGAGGGTTTTCTGCAATAAAGTCTAGAACTTGTCCAGGAAATTGCTAGGATCTGATGTGGAGGGCACCGTCTTCCATCAGGTTTCAGGCGCTCAGGTGGGTGTTTCAGCCTTTTGGACACAACTGGTTGTATATTTTTCTCCAAATCATAGAGCAAAGCTAAACTTTGGACTGTATAAGAGAAAGGTACCTTAATAGTAAGTGGAAATGTTGAGACTTAGGTTTATTTTTTGGTTTTGTTTGGGTTTTATTCTGAGGTGAAATAGAAAGCACACACATTATTCTAAAATACATCATCCTTTGTACCAGGGAAGTGTTCCCTATGTGAGCGCTTCAGCCCCGTCCTCCGGACCTTCACCCTGCCCTTTGTCAGGGCAGGAAAGCAGGTACAGAAGGGGTCATGGACTCTTTGCATAACTAAAGACCCAGGGGAGTCACCTGCCAACAGCAAACCCCTGCCCCAGAAATACCCTCAGAGGAGATTCTGTAAAGTGGAGGCCCAGGGACACTGCAGCCCTGAGTTACATGTCAGGGAAAAGAATGTCACGTTTTACCTTTTTACACTCACTAGAGTAGGAGAGTAGGAGACTGGGCTGGGACCAGACGCACAGGCTTGAAGATAGATTGGGCATGGCTGTTAAAATGATCTTCAAACAGGACCTTACCGGAGGGGCTGATAATTGCAGACAAAAGCCGGCTTCCACTGGCTCATCAGCTGCCTTCAACACCTGATGCTCACTTGGCTAGTTATGGGGTCATTTACATTGTCGTTTTAAAATTTCTCTGCCCTTGAAATTGCCTTGATGGTTCTCAAACAACCATATAAAGTATAAAAACGGGAATTCCACCCAAATTGTTAGTAAAAGCCAAATGTGTTAGCCTTGACTATTCCTCCCCTCAATGAGTAAGAGTTCAGAAGACCAAAACCCACCTTCTTTTAGTGAGCTGCTCTTCCCCATGCCGCCCTCTCTCTTTCTCTTGACAGCGTGTACTTTTGTTTTCAATAAAAAAGAAAAAAACAAGAACAAAAACATCGTTAGCTTGGCTTGCATAGTGCATCCTGAAATTCTTTCTCCAGTGATCAAGAACTTGGGAAAACCTCTAATCAGAGGCCGCTAGCACTCTCACTGTGTTTTAAATATTTTCTCTCTGTCACTCTATGGAATTAGATGGGGCCTGAGGGGACCTGCCAAGTACGATTTTTGTTTTGTGTTGTTTTTTTTTTCCCCAGAGCGATTTCATGATGGGTTTGCTTCATGTCATTTCTAGGAGATAACTCCACCAAAATGTGAAAATTTAAAAACAAGAGTGACATCAGCCCCCAAGATCAGTTCTTTTTTTATTTTTTAATGAACATTTAAGATTCATATACAAAAGCTAACAGAGCCGTAAGTCAATCGTGAAATACATACAAGGAAAGAGAACGGAAAAAAACTCAGTTACAACGTCTCACCACGAAAGCACTCGGGGCCTGCCACGGGGAGAGCAGTTGGTGTTTCAGAGACAGCAAATGCACAGGCCCCGGGGCCATCAACGCCTTTTCATTTTCAGATCACCTGTTCTTTCTCGGTTAGTGGGGAGTGTGGGGTGGGGTGGGAAACAAGTTTCTTTTCCAAAAAAAAATTTTTTTTCAAGTAAACTTCTCCCTGGGGAAATATTTCATCTGTTAATCTAACATACTATATGTGAGTGTCTGTTATTAAATGCGTCTGTATAAATGTTTGCCTGTTCTATTTCTTCACGGGAGGTCATGCAGCACTGTGCTACTTCAGAACAGTAAGAATTATCAAAGGCAATTCACTTGGTACAGAAATGTTCAAGTTCCCTCAGAACGAAAAATGTGCTCTTTGTAACCTTTGCTTCCTGCAATAGTTGCTCAAGTAATAACCGTGGAGCATTCCCAAAATATTTTTTCGGTGGGAAATTTTGTATGAAATGACACTGGAAGTATAAAAAAACCTCATTAGGTAACACTTGGAGCCGTTAAAAATAGACTTATCTTGTTTGTAAACTCTCAGTGGAAGACACCGAGTGTCAGTCATCGTCTCTTTTTCTAGAAAGTTGTTTGCTTTACTTACCAATGTGACATCTTTGAAACATCTGAAGTAACATATAGAAACATCGAGGCAATATTAATTGTACATATTATTAAACATGCAAAAATTTCCTGAAAGAGAGTGCCCAAATGGGGAGAGGCCCTCTGAGCTCCACCCTCCAGTGTGGCTCTGGCAGAGTCTGGGCGGACGGTGGGTCACTTTGGAGAGGCAGCTCCTTTAATCACTGGCTCCCTATTCAAATATGTTGCCCAGTAAACTAAGTTGAAAGTGCCGAACAAGACTGGGAACACAATTCGGGACATTTTGTCGATCTTGCTGATGCTGTTGTAAGTCTTTTTGCTTTCAGAAGGCTTCTCCTCAGGAGGTTTCACCGAGACTGAAGACGCGTTCGAGGTCCCTGCTGGGGTCTGCTCCTTTGGGATGTTCGGGGCGTGAGTCATCTTCCCGGTCGCGAAAGCATTTGTTGACTTATTCAGGATGAGTTCACGCTTTTTCTGAAAAAAATAATGAAGAACGTAAGGACATGCGGTCTGGAGGCAACTGTCAGCGCCCTCTGGAGTTCTAAGGGTGTATCTCTCAAGACAGGCAGAGACACACCTGCGTGGCCCTGGCAGCAGCCACCACCTTCTGGGTCTGTAACCCCAGGCAGTAGGAACTGGGCGTCAGTGGGAGCCATTATTGATACTGACACTTGGCATTTCTCAAGACTCTAAGGCAAACCCAGTTAGGGCTCTTACACTGCAGGGCAGCCACGTTTCTCTACCTCTGGAGACGGTAAGACATGTGGACACAGGAAAGCCCAAAGGAACAGCCAAGCAAGAAGGGGAGCAAGAGGGCGCTTAAAAATCATTCTGGTCTCTTTGCGGTGAGATGTCCTTCACGCAGCCTCATGCTTTTGAGAGCAGTCCACGCTGTGGCAGCCATGGTGCCTCATTCCTTCTCACTGCCGGCTGGCAGGTCCCTGCCTGGATACATCCTCATTTTCTGGTTCTCCTACTGATCTTTTCAGTCTTGACTGCTATGGATTAAGCGGCTATGAACATTCCTTTTTAAAACTTCAGATTAATATGGAGGTACAAACAACTGTGTTTGTTAGGTGAGGTCCCTGTCGTAGCTGTGCCCTCCCCTAGGAGCTTGCCATTTACCCCCACGTGTGCCTGGCAGGTGGGAGCTCACCAGTCACCTCCTCTTCTCCTCTCCCCACTCTCTCCCCCTTCCCCCGCGTTGAACTGGATTCAGTGTTTCTCCTGTGTGGGCTTAGATCGTCTACTGGCTTCATATCAATATTGAGTACACTGGATACCGGCTTCTCCATTATGTGATACTGGACTAAGGAGAATGTTCTCCAACTCCATCCAGGTTAATACAAAAGACGTAGAGTCTCCCTCTTTTTATGTCTGAGTAGCATTCTGGGATATACATGTGCCACAGTTTATTAATGTATTCATGAGTTGATGGGTACTTGGGTTTTTCCACATCCTGGTGATTGTAAATTGAGCTGAGATAAACAATATAGTGCAAATCTCCTTATGATAAAAGCATGTTTTTTCCTTCTGGGTAGATGCCTAGAAATAGGATTGTGGAATCAAATGGAAGATTGTACATTCTTGTAAATATTTTTATGAGGGTGCATATATATGCACATATATATATTTCATTTTCTGCAAATATTAAATTCTAAAGCAGGCAAGATGATTTATGATGGGAAAACTGCAATAGTGGACACACTTGGAGAGGGGCACAGGAGATGCCTGGGAGGAGGGCTGGTGAACTGACTAGAGACTGCTCTCTGTCTTGACAGGATTTGTGGCATACAGGTGGACGTTTGCCAACACTCAGCAAAGGCACCCTTTATACAGGCTGACTGTCACACTTATTGGGAAATGAACTGTCATCTGAAATGTATTTGAAATGCATCAGAAATAATGTTGATTGGTAGGTTGAGGATGGGTATAGGGATTGAGGGAGAGATGACAGATGGGTAGATGAGGCTGACACGAGCACAGCTAAACGGAGATAGGCTTTTATTGTAAAATTATTCCAATGATGCTTGAAAATTTGTGTCATAAAATATTGGAAAAAATTCTTTTCTATCACGAAAGTAATATGATCTCATTGAATAAAATTTAGAAAATACAGGATAGTAAAGGAAAGGTATCGACCATTAAAAATATGTAAAAAATGGGTGAGTGCGGCGACTCACACCTGTAATCCCAGCACTTTCCAGTCTGTCCTGACGGCTCTGAGCTACTCTTCTCTGTGTTTGCCATGTGTGTGCCGTGGTCAGCAGCCCGTACTTGCCATGTGTGTGCCGTGGTCAGCAGCCTGCACATGCCACACTCCTTTCCGAGCTATGTATGCTATCCACGTCTCCCCAGAGAAATGATGCAGCTTGGAATCTTGTGTGACAGTTTTTCTCTGAATATTTGAAGATTTAGGCACAAATCACCCTTTAAACACTCAATGACTAACGCCTCTGAACAGAGCGAGGCTTCCTGCAATTTATGTATGTGGTGCAGAGGGGTCAAACCTCTCCGTCAGTGGGCTGGGCGTGTTTTTCTGACCAGCTGCTCCCACTGACCTGAGTGCCCTCTTCACAATACCTGAGCGCCACCCTGAAGAGATGGAGTGGTATAAAAATGAGCGGAAGAACAGACCAAACAATTAAACCAGACTAGTCACTCCCGACAAGGCAGGACTTACTTCTGCAAAAATCATAGGCTGGAATACAAACAACCCTGAGCTGTTCACGTCACATCAGACCTTTGGCTCAAAAGAAATGGGTGATTGGAAGTAAATGAGAGGCGTGGCCCTCAGTGAGCAGGATGACCTAGGGTCCTTGACCATGAGAGAAGGATGATGTGGGGGCTGGTAATGGGTAGGCAGGATCAGCACCTGGTCTCACAGTGGGACACAGGATGAGAACCTTCTGGGAGTCTGGAGGAGAGGGGAGGGAGGAAAACCAGGCGTTACCTTGATCTTGGCGGCTTCCAAGGCTTTCTTGCCGTCCCAGGCCCAGCCCCTCTTGGTGAAGTAGTTGACTGTGGCAAACTCGATCAGCGCAGAGAAGACAAAGGCATAGCACACGGCTATGAACCAGTCCATGGCGGTGGCGTAGGCGACTTTGGGCAGAGAGTTCCGGGCACTGATGCTCAGGGTGGTCATGGTCAGCACTGTGGTGACCCCTGCAGTCCGGGCGGGTGGAGCAGGGAAGGAACCGGTCAGTGCTGGCACCTGGGACCCAGAGCAGCACCCCGGAGTGACAGGCAGATGCACGAGAGAGCCTGGTCATTTCGCCCCCAGCCTGCACCTTCATCTTCACCATTTTCACAACATGAGACACACAACATTTCAGAGGCTGCTTATTTGATTTATCCTGACTGCCTCCTTCTTCTGGAGCATGAACTGAGGAGGGCAGGAATCTAGGTCCCACTTCGGTCTAGACCAGTGGTTCTCAACCTGTGGGTCTCGACCCTTTGGGGGGTTGAATGACCCTTTCGCAGGGGTAGCCTAAGACCACCCTGCATATCAGATATTTACATTACAATTCATAACACTAGCAAAACTACATGAAGCAAAACTATGAAGTAGCAAGGAAAATAATTTTATGGTTGGGGTTCAGCACAACATGAGGAACTGTATTTAAGGGTCGCAGCATTAGGAAGATTGAGAACCACGGGTCTAGGCAAATAGCTGGTGCTCACTAGGGGAGGATCCAGCAGAGAAGGGCTGTCCCACTCACGTGGCAAAGCACTTCCCAACTACTGTGCATGGAGTAAGTGCTGGGACCCCCGTGAACAGAGGAGACAGGCTTGGGGTCTTGAAGACTAGCCCCACTATAGACTAGAGGGGCCCATGCGAGCCTCAGTCTGGGCACTGCACCCCTCAGAGAAGGCACAGAGTTGTTCCCTGGAGGCTGCAGTGTGAGGCCACGTGAGGCTGGGTCCCTTGGAGAGGCTGCTCCTTCAGGACTGGCAGGTTATGGGGCACCTCCCAGACAGCTACTGAGTGTCAGACTGTGACATAAGCCACATTCGAGATGGGTGTCTCATCATCCCCCCTCAGCAGGTGTGGAGCCTGAAGATTTTAAAAGTGTTTGGCTATGTGCCCACATTTGCCAGCTAGTCACTGAGACAACCCATCTTCCGTCTCCAGACCCTGGGCAGTCCTCATGGCTTGCCATGCTGGCCCTGTCTGGCCTTCCTCTCAGGGCGGTTCTGTCCATGTGGGTGGGGTGCCCCTGCTGTCAGTCAACTGGTGTCCCTCCCAAATTAATATGTCAAAGTATTCATCTGCAGTCCTGCAGATTGGGACCTGATTTGGGAATAGAGTGTTTACAGAAGTAACTGAGTTCAGACAATGGCATTAGGATGGACCCTGATCCAGTATGACTGGGGTCCTCACAAGAAGGAGACTGTACACACAGATGTGCACATGGAGTTAGTTACGCGGCCACAGGCTACCCGGGGCCACGAGAGAGGCCTGTCCTCAATCCTGCTCTCAGCCTCCAGCTTCCAGTGTTGTGGGGTAATAGGCAAATGGGCTTCTGCTGTGTAAGACCCCCATCTGCTGTGTAAGACCCCCATCTGTGGGACTTTATGTCACAGCAGCCCTGGAAACAGGGACGGCACCAAACGGGCAGAATATTGCTGGGGTCACAGCAGGCAGTGGTTTCCATTCATTGCTGTCCTTCAGAGACCTTCCCATGGGCTCAGGGAGCAGGCGCCCACAGGGAATTACTGCTGAAGGAGACAGCAGTAAGCACCTTTCATTTTTCTAAGAAATCCAGTTAATCACTGGTCTGGGGCAGGGGCTTTGCCTGGCGTTAAACCAGTCTCTTGAGCCTTTTTGGCCTTTAACGTCCTGATGTGCACTGGGGATTCCCAAAAGGAAACAGTCTGTGAAGACATTTTCCCGGCCAGCCTCATTTATTTGGGGAGCACAGCCCAAACAGGAGCCACCCTCCACACCTTCCCGACACAACCATGAAGCTCAGTCAGGCTTTGCTAGTGACGGGGGTGGGGGGTGGGGGGGGGGGGGGGGCGTGCTGGGGGGGGGGGCTGCTGGGGGGAGGGCCTGCAGGAGGGTAGGCCTGCCAGAGGGAGGGACTGTAAGAGGGAGGGCCTGTAGGAGGGAGGGGCTGCAGGGGAAGGACCTGTAGAAGGGAGGGCCTGCAGGAGGGAAGCAGCAGGCTGGTGTTCACCCACCCAGCAGGGTCTCTGTACTTGGAGTTACTGCAGCAAGTTGAAGGGTGGGAGGGGAGCCCAAGGGGTGATGTGGGGTCAGATTTTCAGAGGGTTTATGAGTCATGATAGTATTTCTGACTTTATCTTCAAGTAATGAGGAAAGGCTGAAGGTTTTTGAGGAGGGTATGGGGAATAATATACAGTTGCCATTTTACAGGGATACTTCAGCCTTTATGATCAATGGTTTGGAGAAGCAAAACTGAAGGCTGATAATAGGCGAGCAGTGGAGTAATCCAGCAGTGTGTTTAGGAGCCAGTAATTGACTCCTAGGGGTGAAAATAGTGGCAATGTTTGAGAGCTGTCTGGGTGGCATAATTAGCTCTACCGGGCACTTAGGGTTACCTGAGGCAGACGCCACAGTGTGGCCAGGAGCCTGGGGCAGCCCCAGTTTCAGGTAGGACAGCCAGGGCTGGTTGCGGAGCTGAGCTTTCCCTGCAGTGGAGCCTGGGCGCAGGGCAGGTGGGAGGAGGTGCTGATAGGGGCTGAAGAGCTGGTCTTAGTATGTAGTGTAGGGTCTCAAGTGAGGGGAGAAGTAAGGGCTCCAGGAGAGTCCATTAAAATATTACCTTGCTGTTTGAAAGAGGAACTCAGTGCTACATATTGAGTCACTGAGATAATTTCACACTTGTTTTGAAGGATAATGTTTTGTAATGAGCAATTCTCTGGCTTCCTCAGTGTCCACAAATAGGCAATTTATTGACTGTAGTCAGGTAAGTATTTGGTTCAGTGAGTACTGGATCGTGGAGTGTGAGCCCTGAGAACAATCCTAAACGTTAGCATTACTCTTCAGAGGGCAGTTTTGGGGAACTGACATCTTTTGTTTTATCACGTGATGTAAGTGCTGGAAACAGAGTTAGAGATTTGTTTCTCAGTTTCAACTGTGCCCGTAGAGAACAAAATCGGTAAGCAAGGGAGAAACTGTCTTCTAAATAATGGGAAAATATCATTTTCTGTTTGAGTTTTGAATACTTTGTGTGTCAAATTTGAATGTATTTTCATCTATAAACATTATTTGATTGCAAATAAAATAAAGGACTTTGTTAATTGTTCTTATACTATATACAAATAACATGTTGGAATTTATGCCCTACTAGTTAAAATGGTAAGTTTTGGTTTTTGTTGTGTGGATGCCTAGATAGGTTTATGGCTATTTGGGAAAGAAATGTAGCGATGTGAGAATTGCTTGCTGGAAAGGTACTTGTGAGCTATCTGGTGATGTTTCATGGAATGCACTCCGACTGGCATTCGTTTCCATGTGGAACAGAGCAGCCTGTGTTTCTCACATCATCTTCTAATGTGAAACTGGGCCAAGTAAGCACCTGAAGTTTGCTGGCAGGCATGTTGGGTGGGGGAAGGGAAGGGAAGGAAGGAGCCTCCTTAGTGTTACCTGGTGCAGGGTAACAGGGGAAGGAGCCTCCTTAGTGTTACCTGGTGCAGGGTAACAGGGGAAGGCGCCTCCTTAGTGTTACCTGGTGCAGGGTAACAGGGGGAGGCGCCTCCTTAGTGTTACCTGGTGCAGGGTAACAGGGGGAGGAGCCTCCTTAGTGTTACCTGGTGCAGGGTAACAGGGGGAGGAGCCTCCTTAGTGTTACCTGGTGCAGGGTAACAGGGGGAGGCGCCTCCTTAGTGTTACCTGGTGCAGGGTAACAGGGGGAGGCGCCTCCTTAGTGTTACCTGGTGCAGGGTAACAGGGGGAGGAGCCTCCTTAGTGTTACCTGGTGCAGGGTAACAGGGGGAGGAGCCTCCGTAGTGTTGCCTGGTGCAGGGTAACAGGGGGAGGAGCCTCCTTAGTGTTGCCTGGTGCAGGGTAACAGGGGGAGGAGCCTCCTTAGTGTTACCTGGTGCAGGGTAACAGGGGGAGGAGCCTCCTTGGTGTTGCCTGGTGCAGGGTAACAGGGGGAGGAGCCTCCTTAGTGTTGCCTGGTGCAGGGTAACAGGGGAAGGAGCCTCCTTGGTGTTACCTGGTGCAGGGTAACAGGGGAAGGAGCCTCCGTAGTGTTACCTGGTGCAGGGTAACAGGGGAAGGAGCCTCCTTAGTGTTACCTGGTGCAGGGTAACGGGAACAGCCGGTTTTTCCTGCCGAAAAACTACTTCCCATTATTCCTTGAGAAATAGCAGTCTCCTGTGGTTGTTTTTTTATTTCTAACGGGTAGTTTAGCACGCAGGGTCCATCTGTAGATTCTGTCATTTGTAAGTTTCAGGACGCAGTGATTTCTGAGACCCCTGAGTGGAATGTGAGCTGTCTCTTGCAGGTGGTCAAAGCAGATCCCAGAGAGGGTGGGGGAGCATGTAAAAGCAGCTGGGATGGCAGTGTCCAGTGCTGGCAGCCGGGCAGGGATCTGGGGTGGTTACTGATGACGGTGTCATTTTACAATGGAATTTGCTAAGTTGCCTCATAGACTGAGAGGGAGAGTTGAGTCTGAATGAAAGCGATCAAATAACCTAAACAGTGCGTGACCTTTGTTACATTTATGCTTGTATGAAATAAACAGACTTGTTGAATGTAAACACGTGGCAGGCTTTCTTACAGAAAACTGTGTTAGTATGTCTGGAGATTCTCATGCTGTTTTCAAGTTAAGGAGAATGTGCAGAGGTTACAAGAGACTGGCTGCTCAGAGACCATTGGCTTTAGAGAGAGCAGTCTGTGGGCAGTGGTAGGTGCTGCTCACTCTGGGTCCAGTCAGCTTCCCTGGCCCTTCTGGTGACGGCCCCACTTTCCTGCCACATTTGAAGGCACACACACAACTTGGGCTGGGGTACCATAGTTTCCTGTCATCCAGGCCCAGGGATTTGACGACAGCAAGTCTTGTCAGAGCCCCTCCTCGGGATGGGCAGGGGGACTGTTATTGGCAAGTGGGGCTGGGTGTTTACAGTTCTGGAAAGAAGTTCATTTTTGTCTATCAGTCAGGATGGGATGGATTATAACATAGTGACAAGTGTCACAGAAATATCAATGGCTTAGTGCAACAGGAATGTATGATAAAATCTCTGGGGACTATAACAGACTGGTCAACATAAGGAACTAAGCCTGTCATACCGATGTACTTGGGGTGTATGTCTGCGCTGTGAAAATTAGGTCAACATAAGGAGGGGCAGTGTGGGGACGGGTCAGCTGTGGAGGTTCCACTGTATGTACTTGCCACACATGGGTCAGGTAATACAATACGAAATGTCAGACTTCCATAAATTACCTTTCCTCCCTCCGCCCCTCCCTCCCTCCCAACGTCCCTTCCTTTCTCTCTTCCTTCCTTCTTTCTTTCCTTTTACCATTCTTTTTTTTTTTCTGCTTAAGTTAGTATGAATTGGGCTTTTGTCTCTTGCAGCCGAAAGGATCATTTGAAAAACGTACATACTAGAATTTTGTTCAGTGGACACGAACACTAAGGAGAGAGTGGTGGGCAGAGCCAAGGTAGCAACAGCAGGGACCTACCTGGTGCTGAGCAGGCCCTCCGCCGCTTCCCCTGGAAGACCGCAGTGTGCACTTCACGTTAGACTCAGGTGCTCCCTGCCTTGCAGAGGGGAGCGGAAGGGAGGGAATTTGCATAGGACTTAGGCCCCTTAAGGACAGGGACTTAAACCAGAGAAAGGTTTTCCTGCAGAGAGCTTCTTGTTGCTTTATCATCTCTCAGTAAACGTGGAACTTGTTATGCAGAAGGCCATTTCTTTATAGAGCGTTTGAAGGGAAGGAGAGGTATAGCTGAGGTTAGCCAACACAGTGGGTGCACGGCCCACAAGCCGGGAATCATTTTAAAATATGCCATAAGTAATTGTTTATGGCAGCAAAAGCAATACTTGAATTAAAAGAACTATTCGTAGAATTATAGAGCAGGTCTTTGATAGAAGAGGTTTTGTGGCATCGGCTCACAGTGCACTGCAGAGGTGGTGTTATGGCGAGGCCCCTGCTTGCGCTGTGACTGCTGCTGAAGACCAGAGACTTTGGTGGGACAGTGAGACGTTGAACTTGATGGGGATTTTAGGGCTGCATCAGATCTGGATTCTGGACTTTGGCAGATAAATCTGTGATGCAGATCAATCTTAAGCATTTTATATTGTTAACAGTATGCTGCTGGAACTAATAATTGAGGAAAGATATTACAATATCTTACTCACTTGGAGATGGACATGAAACTCTTTGTACAAGGTACTCACCCAGCCTCAGTCTTTGAAACTTGTAATCTTAGTTGGTACTTAGTTCCAGTTATGGGTCACTTCATGACAAGGACACGTTCAAAGAAATGTATCTTTAGGTGAGTTTGTCACTGTGAGAACGCCACACAAGAGGGGATGTGGCACAGCCTGTTGCTCCCAGGCCACAGACCTGCACTGCAGGCCTTTGTGACACGGTGGCAAGCGTTTGTGTGTCTAAGTGTATCTAAACATAAACAAGTGATGGGCTGTTCCAGGTAGCCTTACCTCGCTAGGTGACAGGAATTTCATTATCATCTTATGAGATTACTCTTGTATATACGGTCCTTGACTAAATTTCATCATGGTGCATGTCAGTATAGATTACAGTTAAGCTTTGTTCTCCAAACTTTTTTTTTTTTGGAACAGAGCCTCAAGCTGTCCCCCTGGGTAGAGTGCTGTGGCGTCACAGCTCACAACAACCTCTAAGTCCTGGGTTCAAGCAAGTCTCCTGCCTCCGCCTCCCAAGTAGCTGGGACCACAGGCACCCACCACAACGCCCAGCTATTTTTTGGTTGCAGCTGTCATTGTTGTTTGGGGGGCCTGGGCTGGATTCAAACCTGCCACCTTAAATGTATGTGGCTGGTGCCTTAGCTGCTTGAGCCACAGGCGCTGAGCCTGTTCTCCAAACTTAATCAAGGAATCGCCTGTATGACACAGAGTTGACCTTTGCTGTGAGGAGGGGACACTTGCTCCTTGTGGAGATGGGGTGTGCACCTTAGTGCCATTAGCCTCTCAAGTCATTAGATTTCCAAAAGTTAAATAACTTCTCCTAGGTGGAAAAGTATTTTGAAAAGTATTTTTTTTGCTATTTCTAAGTTGCAAAGCAAGAAAAAATTAGAAAGGTTCTTTTATAAATAAAAATAAAAATTTTAAAAATAAAAAAATTATTACAATGTAACAACAGCATACTGTCTCCTGTTGGGAGTACAAACATCACAACGATTCTCTGGGTTCCTGCTGCTGGCATATCATTAGTACAGCATAAGAGGCTGGAACCCCGACTCAGGCTGCCTGTCCACTAAGCGCCTTCCTGCAAAGCCTCTGTACGCTCCATGTTCTAGCCACACAGAGCCCCGAGGCTTTCCCCAAACCCGACTTACTGTTTTATCTCTGTTGACCTCTGTAGCTTCCCCTGTACATTAAAACCATGTCGTGTTTAATTACAGTTATCATCTTAAACAAAGTGGCAGCATGGCAACGTTCCTTTGTCATTAAAAAGCAGCTTTCTGGATTTCGGCTGAAGTCCATAGAACGACATGTACTTTGGTCACTATGTAAAAGGGTAAGAGGCACCCCTTCAACTTAGGGCCCTTCCACTTGTCTCTGCTGGTGGAAATACTGCTCTCAAGGACACATTTCCACATCTGTGCCTGTAACTTGAGAATATAGAAACTGAGTTTTTGAAGAAGCAAGTTTGGCTCTGTGCACGTGGCTTTGAGGCAGTTAATGGAATTGTCAGCTAGTCATGCAGGGATTTCATTTGAGTCAGAAAGTGCTGATTTAGGAGCGATGATGGATTGGAGTTAAATACTGGTAAGGAATGAAGACATGAAAAGTACTTGAAGCTATAGGCAGAGATTCATTTCCTGAAGATATTCACTGAAGGACTGTTATTTACCAGGTAGTGTATTTGGTTTGTCCTTGGGATATTATGGTCTCTAAACTCACAGAGCTTTACTGCACAAGGAAGGAGATAGCAAAATGAATTGACACAAAAAATTTGCCATTAAAAGTTGTGATATAGTTACAAAAGAGAGGAAACCGGTGCTAGGAAGGACCCAACTCTTAGCCTTGGGGGTAGGGAAGGAGCCGTTTCATTGATAACCTTAGATAAAGTTTCCTTTATGTGTGTGTCTGGACTAAGGCACTTTCTATTATGCTAAAAAGGAGTACACGTGGAAATGTAACAATTGGCTTAGAGAAGTAGAAATAATCCCACTCTGGATGATCATTCGTGTGCTTTTAGCATCTGCTTCAGCAAACTGGAGGATAGTATTGCATTGTTTGTTTATACTTTGTTCAGTGAATAACATTTAAGTTACTGCCAATTCTTTGTTGTTGTAAAAATAACTACTTCAGAACCAACACATCTATCCTGAACTTTCCCTTTCTTTCAATTTTTAATACTGTTTCTGTGTCCAGGCGTTGGTGTGCCCATGAGTGTATTAAAGTCACTGTGTGTCCAGGATGTAGAGCGTCCCCTGTGTGCCCCTGACTGCCCTGAAGTCACTGTGTGTCCGGGATGTAGAGCGTCCCCCCGTGTGCCTGTGACTGCACTGAAGTCACTGTGTGTCCAGGACCTAGAGTGTCCCCCGTGTACCCCTGACTGCATTGAAGTCACTGTGTGTCCAGGATATAGAGTGTCCCTCGTGTGCCCCTGACTTCACTGAAGTCACTGTGTGTCCGGGACCTAGAGCGTCCACCTGTGTGCCTGTGACTGCACTGAAGTCACTGTGTGTCCAGGATGTAGAGTGTCCCGTGTGCCCGGCTGCACTGAAGTCACTGTGTGTCCGGGATGTAGAGCGTCCCCCCATGTGCCCGTGACTGCCCTGAAGTCACTGTGTCCAGCATCCAGAGCACCCCTCTTTCCCCACAGACACTGTCCCTCCAGACTCTTTGCAGATGCCCTCTCTCCCCTGGAGTGGAGAGGTGCTGAGGGGAGGGCATCTGCGGGGGATGTGTCTGAGGACTCAGTGCCTTCTGGAAGCTGCTCCCTGTTGCTCAAAGACCTTTCACTGTGGTCATTCCTTACGTTTTCTCTAGACAGCCTTTCAGCTACAACATGAGCTGTCAGAAGTGTCACTTTTGCTACTAAATGTTACTTCTCTGATTTTACGTTTTAACTGTTTCCTGCTTAGTCCATCTGTCACTAAGGCACACGCTGAAACAGGAGGAAGCACTGTGGATCTTTGGGGAGTTACTGCTGGAGTCTTGTGTCGAGGAGCTGCGTGTGTTCCTATGTCCCGCTCCTGCTGATGACCCCAATGTGGTCCCTATGCCAAACTTGGAAAATATTGTGAAAGATGCTTGTGGGTTGCCAAATTTGGTTCAAGATTTATCTGAAAAGGAGGCCATCATCGGTAACTAGCAAAATATATTTTAATGTAATTAGTTTGTTCTTTTTACCTATCTCCTCTCTTCTAAACTTTAACCTGATTTTGTTTTCATATTGGGGTTAAACACCTTCCATGCTATGTAAGACTCACTGGCTGGGTCAGACTTCACACTGTTTCCGCCTTTGGACTGGAGCCTTGCACCAACACCCCGTCGTCAGTTTGGGAGCACATCAGCTTTGTGGGGCTTGAACTCGATATCTTATGTATCCCCTCATTATGAAAAAGAACACAGAAATATCTTTTTCAAATTTCATGAAAACATGTCAACTGTGAAGTCATTAGCAGTGTCATGTCCAGTCCTTGGAGGAGGCCTCTGCAGGCCCTGGGCCTGGACACAGCTGGCTGGTGAGTCTGTGTCTTCTTCCCCTAAAGATCGTTACTGCTCATTTTCTACAGGGATTGAACTTGTACATGTGCGGGATATTCCAGTGGCTTATTTATTTCTTTAGAACTCATTCATTACAATTGAAATTCTTCCTGAGCGAGATGGAAACGGCCACTGCAGAGCACAGAGGCAAGCAGGTTGCTCCAGGCTAGGAGCTGCCTCCCGGAGCCTCTGCTGACACAGGGTGTGAGAAAGATGGCTGGTGACTGGGCGAGCTGGGGGACGAGGAGCGGGGCGCAGAGCAGAGGCTCAGGGCACTTGCTTGCTGTCTGCGATTTGTTACCCCTGTGGGACACGTCAGCGTGTTACTTCTTTGATTCATGACATGACTTCTTCCTGCTACTGCCAAAGCCTGTGGAGGAGGCTGAGGCTGAGGAGAGGAGAGAAGAGAAGAGAAAGGGCCTGTGGTCGCAGAGGACGAGGCTGAAGGAAAAGGCGCAGGCCCAGAGCCAGCCTGTCTCATCCACCTGTTCATCCACCAGGATATTCACTGATCTTACTATCTGTTTAGAAAGAAGTATTGATCATAATTGTATGTACCCTCATGTTGACCCTCCCCCCCAAAAAAATTAAAAAAAAAACATCAATCACAAAAGTAATTCTTTCCTCTTGCTTTCTGTCATCTACCACATAACAGTAATTACCGCAGCCAGGGTAGAGTTGGGCCAGGTGTTGTGATGGTGGATAAGGCTCCTCAGTGATGGGACTCTATATTTAGAGACTTGGAGAAGAGGCAGAACAATTATTAATATAAATTGTCTTTAATTAAATAGGCATATAAGAACAAATAAGTGAAAGTATCAGAAAACGGAAGACAGCCTGCCTGCCTAATCCACGGAAATGTTTAGAAACACTGAGACATTACTTGTTAGTGAGCTCCTGGTGTAAACCTGCTAGGAAGCTGTGGGACGTAGAAAGTAGGAACTCTCGACAATAATTACTCTTGTAAAATGGACTTAAAGGACGGGGCATTGAGTGTTAAGGTACTGGAGTCTGCTCGTTCCGGCCGTCTCAGCTCCCTCCCTTTTTCTCCCTCATTGGGCCATCATGAGTGTTCCTTATTATAATGCCACCATGTCACACAAAACATTGCAAAGTGCATAGTACTCAGTACATCTCAGCAAATGGTGTGTAATACAGAACTAGCCGGGACATCAGATGTTATTGTTATAATTTTATAGTGGCTAGAAGAAGAAAATACTGATCGTTAAGCCTTTGAGCGGTAGGTTTGGCTAATGTCGCCTTCAATACTAGATATGTTAAAAGAATTGAGTCCTTTCTTATGAGGAAGGAGTGGGGGAAAAGAGGAGGCACGGTATTTGAAAATACCAATTTTTGATTGTACTCGATACAGTCACGTCAGAGTAGTTAAGGGCTATTTAATGGGGCCTGAGAGTCCTGCTGTGGCCAACACTTTGTGTCCTTGATCAAATAGTCTCCAGGCCATTACAAAGTGCACAGTGTGGGAGTCCAGCGGTTCCATGAGGAAATACATGGGTGGGTTGTAGAGAGAAAAATCAAGTGAGGAAGTTAGTTAGGGGAGCTGGCATGACACTGCTGGGGGTGCAGGGAGCAGGAAGCCAGCCTGGTGCTGCACAGGTGATGGGAGGCCAGCCCAGCACCCGGTGAGCACTGTGTGTGTGCACGCGTTCTTCAAAGGCAGCCCACTTTCTCAGTGGATTGGTTTCCCCTCGTCTGTAGACATCACTGGACAGAGAACTCATTCCCTGCCACTGCCGCCTGAGTTGTTCTTCAGAGCTGGGCGCTGCCTCCCTCTCTCTCCTGAGTGGTTGGTGTCATGGCACAGCTGCACTGTCTTGGCAGTAAGTCCCTGGCATGTAGCGCAGGAAACCCACTGAGCCTTCCAGGGTCCCAGGAACCCCAGAGGAGGAGTGGAGATGGTTGGTTACCATGGGCTTGGGGATGTGGATTTGACAGAGACGAGACCCCTGGCTGAGGAGCGGGATGTGAGGTGTGGCGAGGGGAGGATTCCAGGGCCGGACTGTGATGTCAGCGGCACCGAGGGAACAAGCTTGTCTTCAGCCTTCAGCAGTTGGAATCTGTTGGGAGGGCGGTTGGTCCATCCTTGGCCTGAGAGAGTTGGGCAATGGAAGACCTAGTCAGTGTGTCCCCAGTGACTCCAGGTAGAAAGAAAGTAATATAAGGCTTTGTGCCAGTCGGCGGGTTCCGAGGATAGTCTGAGTGACAGATGCCCAACTGAGGAGTGAGGTGCGGAAGAGGCCGGGAGGCCTGCCCACAGGCTCTGTGCTGCTGGCCACAGAAGTTGTTCCCGCTCCTGCCCGTGACCCCAGCAGTGGACAGTTAACCGTGGTATGGAAAGATTATATGGTGAGGAGGGGGCTTGTTCCTATGATAATAGCAGCAGGTATTTACTAAGCTCTGTGTCACAGGCGTTTTGCTCAACCTGTTTAAAGACCCTGAGGTTCCCTGAGATGTTGCTTTACGTACCAGCACGTAACTGAGGCACAACTCATATTTTCCTAATTAACACGGGTTTGGTGATGGAAATAGTGGCTTCGGGATTCCTCTGATTTCTCATTACTTCAACAGGTGACAAAAGAGTTGGTTAGAAAATAAATATTAACAACTGATTGTAATGAAATTTGATCAGAAGGAAGCTTGGAAGGAGGTGGTCCTGAAGAAGAAAAAGAAAAAACCGCAGAGGCGTTGTGTTTGTGGAAGAGAGAGGTTCACCCTCCTGCAGAGGAGCAGGTGAACTGGCGAGGACTGTGCACAACGGTCTTTTCCCCTTGTGACGGAATGGGGCTCGTGTTGGAGTTTTGCGAAAGCATCTCTGTGTAGACTGGTTTTAGTAAGCTTTCTTCAGCATGGCACTTAATACTTGCTAGAAATGTTGGCCACCATGGTAGTGGAGGAGTCGGCATATAATGTATTATGGTCGTATCTTTTGAAATTTCTCCACAACTGTCCTATAATATGATAATTCTAAGATTACTGGAGAAAATACATTAGAATATATTAGACGGTGTGGATTAGGGGTGTTGCTCACCTCTTTTAAAGGGCTGGAGAGGGAGAAAAGAGAAAGGAGAACATTTCGTAGAGAAAACTGGGAACTCTTGCAGATTTGAGGGCTTCTTAAGGTCCTGACCTGGTCTCTATTTTATGTGAGTTAAAGTCCATAACTACACCACTTGCTGGTAGTAAAAGCAGGTCTTCTCACCTCTAGTACAAGGTTAGTTGTTTTAAAATTCCCTAATTTCTTTGAAAATTGGTAAGAATGGATTTTTTTCTTGTAAAACTGATATATGATTCTCCCCAGTGTATGAACTGAATAGACAATAGAGAACCCAAGAAACGGAGAAAGCATTCATTGACCAACTGTCCTGTTCCAGACAGCATGTTAAGACCTTTACATGCATTACTTTATGAGTCTTCATGATAAGCCTAAGATTGGTACTATTACCATCAGCGTTTAACAGATCTGAACCTTCCGACAAGTCTATTGCCAAGGTAAGACAGTGGCGACTGTACCGTATGTGCCCTGACCAGAAACGAAGGCAAGAACCGTCTTTTCATGATATGGAACAATTTCTGTACCACTGTCTTACGTTTGGAAAATTTTGAATACAGTTTTGCTAAAATTTTTCCTTTTTTTAAAGGAATTTTGACAATGAATCGCCAATGCATTCCACGTCACCTCTTAAAAGTTATATTTTTAAGATCTTTTTGATCTTGTTAGTCTTTTGGTGCTATCTCTAAGATCTGGAAATAAGGGGAACACAAGTTAAATATGAGTAGTAAAATTTACTTTTTAAAACTATGCAACAATAAATTCGACCATTCTCAGATACAGTAAAATAACTGCTAAAATGTATGTTGGTATTTTACGATCTAACTAGCAAACTGACAGGTCTGGGGATTTTTCCTCAACAAAAGATAAGTGGAAAAAAAGTCTCTTTAAATTAGACTCCTGAGTGGCTTCTCGGACTGACTCACGGCATTAGTAGGCCAGGAGACCTGCGGCCAGCTTAGCTCCTGGTGCTGTTAGGTGATATGTTCAGGGGAGGTCTTCTCCCTCCCTCTCACATGGGGGTCACCCAGCTGCCTTCAGTGGCGCTTTCTCTTTTTCTGTCTTACCAGGTTCAGAGTCTTATTTCCTTATTCACTTCTCTTTACGCAAATTGTAATAGGAACTAAGGGCCTGGAAGTACCCCACCCAAACCCAAACTGTAAGTTGACCTAATATCACCCAACTTTCTCTTGTCTGCTTTAGTTTGGCAATGCTGAGATCTTGTCGACAGCTATTAAGCTATCTGGAAAAGACTGAACTAGAATATGCAACGTAGGCATTCTGTTTCTGACGTGGATTTCTTTCTGTCTTATAAAATATATCTCAGTCTCTACCTGCTACGCTTGGATTTATTTGAGGGAGTTTTTCCTTCTATTAATTGGTCATATTTAATATCATACCTAAGTTATTTTAATACTAATAATCCTAGATTACCTAAAGGTAATCTTTGTGTGTGTGTGTGTGTGTGTGTGTGTGTGTGGTTAAAACCTGTGTCAATATTCCGAGAGTGGCGGGCCCCGGCCAAACTGCAAAACAAAAGCTACTCGGGAGGCTGAGTCAAGAGCATCGCCTAAGCCCAAGAGCTGGAGGTTGCTGTGAGCTGTGGTGACACAGCACTCTACAGAGGGTGACAAGGTAAAATTCTGTCTCCAAAAAAACCCCCCAAAACCTGAGTTCTAAAAATGCTTGAGTGCAGATACAACCAGAGCCTCGTCGGCTTTTCTACCTGTTTTTTCTTTTAAGAATTGAGACCTCTGTGACTAACTCAACTCGGAAACTGATTGGGCTTTTAGCACTCTGTATTCATAGAACATGGGTTTAAAAAGCTAAATACACAGGGAAATTTTTTACCCATGCTCTGTATGTCTGGATTTGTCATGTGCTTATTTATTAAACAGATATTAGGTGCCCACAATGTGCCGCACACTCTTTAAGGAACTGGGACTGTAGCATGAACAGACATAGAAGCAATCTCTCTCCTCCCAGATACTACGTAAGAGGAGGAAGGATAAGATGGAAGTAAACAAATCAGTAAAATACGTAGTGTGTCAGATTGGCGACAGGTGCTAGGGAGAAAATGTTTAAAGCAGTGAAAGGTGATAGGAAATGCGAGTATAATCTTAATTGTCATGGGCAAGGAGGGCTGCGCAGACAAGGTAAAATGTGACTGAATCTTTAGAGTAGGTCATCTGCTTAAATGGATGGTGACAAGACTGAAGCAGAGGGAAGTGACAGCAAGTGCAAACAGGGGACGTGGGCGACACATCTGGAGGTGTGGCAGGTGGCTCTGTGTGGGCCGGGGAGACTTCCAAGTAGGAAGTAAGCACTGCACCGAGTAAGATGGGAGGCCTTGAAGAGCAGTGAGCAGAAGAGTGATCTGAGCTGACTTCCTAAGATTTCTCTCACTGCTGTGCAGAGGACAGACTGCAGGAGAAGAACGGTGACCAGCCTGGGCTGGTGGTGGTGGCTCAGGCCCTGTGGAAGCAGAGGACCAGATGAGAGAGGTTGGGGATGTGGATGCATTTGAAAGGTACAGCCAGCAGGATTTCCTGATGGACTGGATATGAGTAGGAGAGGAAGATGCCAGTGATGGCATCGAGGTAGCCTGAGGAACTGGAAGAATGGAGGAAAACCAGGTGTTTGGTTTGGGACTATGTTCAGAATGTTTCTGTCTCCTCAAAATTCCTATATTGAACCTTATCACCAAGATGACAGTATTAGAATGTGGGGCCTTTGGGAAGCTATTAGGTCACAAGGACTCCACCCTCATGAATCAGATTAACGTGCTGATAAGAGGCCCTAGAGCCAAGTGAGGACAAAGAAAAGGTGCCCTCTATGAGGAAGTCACCCTCACCAGACAGGCCGCTGGCGCCTTCACCTTGGACTTCCCAGCCTCAAGCACTGCAGGTAGTACGTTTCTGCTTGTCCGTGACCCAGTTGAAGGTGTTTTATACTACAGCCGGAATAGACTTAGACCTGTTAATTGGATATATAGAGTAGGTTTCTGATGACAATGTGACAGAAGTCTAATACTAAAAGCTGATTAAAATGAGGACTGATTTTCATTTCAGGCTATGATAATGGAACGTGGACAAGCATTTCATAGGTATGTTGTCATGTGGTGATTTTGTTCATTTAAATTGATTAGAACCATAAATTCGTAGCAGTCTTTAATTTTGGTTGTTGAGTCGGCCTGTTTTTATTAACTTTGCAGGTGTCTATCTGTATTATAATTCAGACAGTTTTCTTGGCTCTATAATGTAGCCAGAGACACCTAGCCCACTGTTCTGTATCAGCCATGTGGCACAGCTTCAGTGGGGAGACCAGTAGTTTGAACATCATCAGAGGACAGACACATAGACAGGCAGCCAAGGAAAGGAGGGAGGAGGCCAGGACAGGTAAGCTGCGGGGCTGGCCAATGTTGAGGGAACAGGCTACAGTCCAGTCCAGGCTACTGGGCCTGGATTTTAGACTACTGGTGATTAGGACTGCCAGGCTTCTGCTGTCAAAAGAGTGAGGGTTTTAGAATCAGACAGATTTGGTTCAGATTCCAGCTTTGCCAACCACTAGATAATTTGTCTCTAAGAAATCCAGGTTCTCTGAATCTTTCTTCACTTGTAGATTGGGGATATTCACTTCAGGATCTGGGTCTTGTTTACCATTCTGGATTTATCTCCTGTATTCTGTTAAGTGTCCTTTTCCTTCAGATTCAGGAGAGTTTATGGTGGTTCCTAGGCTTAGCAGAGTCCCATTACATCAAGTAATGTCATTTTTATTTTTGGTGATGCTGAATTTGCTCCCTAGGTTCACCTGGTGTCCGCCAGCTGTCTCCACCCTAAAGGTCTATTTTCTCTTCTGTGATAAGGAATCTGTGTGTGAACATCAGGTTTCTAGCATTCATTGATGATATTTGCATGAATTATTACTTTGGGGCACACAAATGATTAATTTTGAAAAAATTCTACTATTCCTTGTATATTTAATGCTTGCATTCTTCTGGAAAGAAGAGCTTCCCCTCCCCCTCCTCCTCCCTTTTTGGTTTTGCTTTCTTTGGGCCCCATTATGGACCCGTGGAGTCCGTCTGTGTCCAACATTCTAATACATTACTATGCTCTTTCACAGCTGCTGTATTACAGCTTGTTACTATGCTTACTGTTTCTGATCCTCTAACTTTCCCAGACGGGGCCCATGGAAGTTCTTTCGGACGTTTCCTTACTCCGTTTCTCATGTCTCCGTTAGCCTCAGAAACCAACTTGCTCTTGTGGCATTTCCATATTTACTTTATTCTTTCCTATCTCAGACCTGGAATTAACCATTTCTCCAAGCAACTCTGGTTCTTTTCAGTGGGGAATGGTATTTAATAGCACAAGGGGACTCATTGCAACTTGGATATTGTTCCTTCTAGACCCTATAACTGGATAAAGCTAGGAAATACATATTTAAATGATGAGTTTATACTGCTGTTTCCAGTTCAGATCCAGTAACAGTTCCATGGAGCTCTTCCTCCCCAGGAAAGGCAGCTTTAAAAATTATCATATAAGGTAATTGGTGCAGAAAGCAATTTTTAAAATTTCAGAGTAATGTGAGGATATAAATGATTAGGTTACACTGTGTGCATTTCTAAGGTAAAGTTCAAGTGGTAGTTGAGCCCTTCATCCAGGGAGCATGCTATATACCCTTACATTGTGCACATTAGGTAAGCGCTTACCCAGAAAGCAATTATTGAAAAGCTATTTTATTTACGTGTGAGTATGAGTCAGTAAGAATCTTATCATATGGCACAAGTATTAACATTGGTTGTTTAGCTTACTTAGATTCATTTATTTCCTGGGCTAAGATAGAACAAGAAATTTGAGGAAAGTTTTCACTGTCTTTGGAATTTTGCCTGGAGTTTGCACCTTTAACTTATTCTAAATGACCTACAAAATTCATAATATAGGTGTCCTTACAAAACGGATAATTTAGGAGAACATTTGCCACTTTTAAATTTTAAAACAAGTTATAATGTCTTTGTTAACACACAAATGTTTACTAATAATGATTTAGAGAAATTGACACCTCAACACTGGTCTTAGACCTTATTGATGTCATGGTGAATGTGTGGAGTGCGTGTTGATGGCTTTAAGTTTATAGCAGTACCCTCGCTGTGATGCTTTTCGATATATTAGAATTTTGATTCATGGCAGAAACTTTCTTAATGAGGACATTCTAAAGTTTAAGTTTATCACATATATGTAATGATTTGAATTAAAATTAATGACTGCTGCAGGGAATGGTTTTCAGTATGCTAGTATAGAATTTTTGTCTTTTAAAATGCACATTTGATTTTTCTGTGATGTATACATAATTAACCTTTTAAATAAAAACTACTGTTGAATGACTAGGTCAGCTTTGTGGATATTTAAGTTTCTTTTCTTTCTTTTTATTTTGAGACAGAGTCTCACTTTGTCATCCTCACAGCTCAAAGCAATCTCAAACCCTTGGGCTCAAATGATCCTCTTGCCTCAGCCATTTCTGGGACTACAGGTGCCCACCACAATTCCAGCTTTTTTTTTTTTTTTTTTTTTTTAGAGACGGGTCTCATTCTTGCTCAGGCTGGTATTGAACTCGTGAGCTCAGACAGGTTCACAGATTCACCCACCTTGGCCTCCCAGAGTCCCACGATTATAGGCGTGAGCCACCAAGCCTGGCCTAAGTTTCTTTCTTTTAGTAAATAGCATAAAATCCACTGAAGGGAATGTCAGATAGATTATATTCGCAACTTTTTTTGAGCTAAAATATGTTCAGCATCTACTTTAATGTATTTATGCATTACATACTTTGAAGAGTTGTCTTAGCTCTTCATTTTGTGTGTCCCAAGTATGAGGTGAACTTGCACTTGCATTGATTGCCTTTGGGCCAAGATTGCAGGGCAGGGCAGGGTCAGATGAGCAACGTTTGTGGTGTTTACATGTCTGGTGGCCCATTCCATACAGCTGTGGTTCTTGTTATTGGAAAACCTGGGCTTTGAATGGGAGACAGCAGCTGGGACTGACAGGTTTACTGTGGTAGAGCAGAACAAACAAACAAATAATAAACAACTTCTACACTGATATCAACTATACGGTTGCTCCAGTGTTATATCAACTGCAGATCTTACACCTCACTCTCGGTTCTGCCTTCAAAGAACAACAAATAAAGTCGCATTAGAGAAAATGCTTGAAATCCAGTCAGTCACTTCCGGTATGAATGAAAAGCACCTTTGAGCCAAGAGAACTGACAGCCCAGGACGGTTGCCACAGGAGCCCCTTTCTAACCTTGCTCGGTTAAAAGGAAGACACAGCGACTTTTACCCCCCTTGGCTCCTCCTTGTCTTCCCCATGAAGATTCCTCTTCTCTTGCTTTCCTTCATTTAGAGTCTGGACGCTAATATGATACAACCACTGGGTACCTGGGTAAAGCGGCTCTGCCTCATCTCCTAATTTATTTTGATTTAGATAGTTTGTTATTTGAGGGGCAATAACTATAGAAATCTCTGATGTTATCATGGTTGTTGTAATTTACTTAAATGTCTAGACTTTTTCAAAAATAGCATTTCTCTAGTCACTGTGTAGTGTCTGCCCGAACACGCTGTAAATGTTTGCTTTAAGAAGAAAAACAGAGGTCGTGCTTTGGTCACTGGCACGTAGCAGCACTCAGAGTGTTTGTTGGGTTAAAAATTAGAAGCATACTCTTTCTGTTTGCATAATTTGCATTCTGGTTCTGTTTGATTCAGGAGGATTTTCTACTCTGGTGACTGCAAGTGTGACTCGGGAAGGGGACACCTGGGTTTTAGTCCAGCTCTTCCCCAGACGCACGTGTGACCAGACCTTAACCTCTCTGTGCTTCAGTTGCCCCATCTGAAAAATGGACAAAATAATAATTCTTACCTTGTAGAATTTTTGTGAAAAATATTGAATGAGTTAATGCTCGTATTCAGTACTAATACGACCACTTTCTTGTAAACCAGGATTACTTGCCTGTTTGTTCTATTTCTGAACATCTTTATAAACATCTCTGAAACATATTCACCCATAATCTAATACTTACTTCAACCTAAAATGTGTGCCACTTGAAAATCCACATTCTGCAGGCTCCTTTCAGAAAGATCTTCTGTCCTTTATATTTTTATCTTAGTTTGTCATAAAAACTGAGATAATTTAGTATGCATATTTAAACTTAACAATTTGCTTTTTACTTAACATTCTTTACATTTTATTTAAATTGAATTTATATTTCAAGGCCAGAATATTAAATGTAACTGAAGTTTTTTCAAGTAGAAGATGGGCTGCATTTGTGTAAGGCCTATTCCCTTGCTTCCTGGTTTGTTATTTCAATTGCAATTCAAACTACACTGCAGATAAGATACTTAGCCTGGGCATATAGAAAACTCTAGTCTATGACTTTTTTTCAAGTTTCCTTCTTTCTCTCCCTTTCCTTCTCCCTCATTTCCTTCCATCAGTCCAAAAACAAACATTCTTTGTTCCATGCATTACCATGTGTCTGGGGATAAATGTAATTAATTTAAAACATGTAAGTCAAATGCATATCCTTGTACTCACAAACCAGCCTGAGAAATATTAAATTGATTTTCAAAGTTAAAAAAAGGTTTGTGTTCATTTTTTTTTTTATTGTCCTTATATGGCTTAAAGCTCAAATGAAATAACGTGCAAAATGTTTTAAAGTTTTAACCAATACATTTTTAATGTGAGGTCATAAAACTCTTAAGAGAATAACTTAAAGTAGGAAAATTAGATAGCAGGTCCTCCACTAGCATGTGGAGGTCATGCGTGCTGAGTGCTGCTGGGAACACAGAGCCCAACAGCCAGAGTTCTGACTGGACTAACACTCAGGGCCATTTTACCCAATTAACAGAATTAGAGGCTTCATAGACGCCTCTATGTAATTCACAGTCTATATAGGGGTGCCCAGCCTTTTTTCTTTGCTTCCATACATTGGAAGAATAAGCATTGTTTTGGGCCATACAGTAATATCATACATGATATTACAATGGCATAGCCCTGTGGGCTTGCAGTTGATGAAGTGGTTAATTTTTTGGACTTTGGAAATTTGTAGAGAAATGTCCAAGTCAGTTATGTGTGTTATCAGCATATAAATTCTGTGTTAAATGTTAGTTTTATGGTAAAGGGTGATTTGAAAGGGATCGACTTCTTAATAATTTCATTGGGTAAGAGAATATTTAAAAACATTTAAAGAGCTACACTTCTATGAATGCTTGTTTTAAACATTTGTTGAAGACTTCCTACATGGCGGGTGACGCTGGAAGCTCTGTGTACATCATGACCTTCGGCATTCCAGAAGTCCATCCAGTGTCAGTGGGGAACTTGATTATAGCGAGGCCATGGTACTAAGTGGTAAAACTGAGATTTAAGCTCACATCTGTCTGCCTAGAACCTATTTTTTGCTCACTACACTGAAAGTTCACAGACCTGAGGATTTCATGAACTCATGCCATTATTTTTGTTAAAATGGGAGAATGACTTTGATTTGTCCCCTTTTAATTTGATAAGAATATTAAAAATCAGCATCATTTCATTTCAAAAAGGTAGTTTGATACTCTACTGTAGTAAGACATCTTAGCATAAAGGACAGTTTTTTAAATAGAGTAAACTTAATTCTGTGCAAAACTAATTTCAAAGCGGTGTACATGTCTCACGCTGCACTGAACAAGTGCGGTCCATCCTTTACACCTGTATCCTCCAAACCAAGTTTTAGTTAGTTAGGGAAGGGCTTCACTAAGGCTGCTGATAAATGAGCAACATCATAGATGTAGAAATAAATTTGAGAACCCAGAAATCAGAGGTTGTTTTGGAAGCAGCACACTGTGTATTCTTCATTGGGGTATTTCACCTATATCCACTATGCCAGACTCTGGGGAAGGTATCATGTCTGAGATTGTATTTATTCAATAAATGGGTTTGTATTATTACTGGGGATGGTTGAACTGTTGAATTGAACATTAAAATAGTAACAAATATTTTAAATTTTCCATATTTCACATATTTTTTATACAATAGTGGCTGGAAACATGGACCTATGGCATTACATTTTTCTTAAAGACATGAACTGAGAAAAACTATGGCTTTACTGGAGAAGTCACAGAAATTCATTCATTGTTTATGAAAGGATCACGTATACAGCAGAACCTCTACAGATGACCACCTCCTTAAATTGACCTAATTTTCACAGACATGACATTCACACAATAGAAATACTCAATAGCAGACTGGCCTCTATACATGGACCACTTCTGTAAGTTGTATCCTGAGCACCTGGACTGTGACACACAATGTAATTCACTGTCTATATAGGGGTGCCCAACATTTTTTCTTTGCTTCCATACATTGGAAGAATAAGCATTGTTTGGGGCTATACAGTAAATATAACACACTAACAGGAGCTGATGAACAACCAAAGGTCCATGCATTTTTTTTGTTATATCTGACACCAGTGATAATACGAAAAGTCCTCACAAAATCAGCATGTGGCCCATGGGCTGCTGGTTGGAGATCCCTGACAATTGAATCCACTCTGTACCAAGGGGTAGAAAGTGTATGGTTTCCCCTTTAATTATATTATTGTTAAATTATTTTTTCTTTAGTATAAGTTCTTTTTTCATGTTTTATTATTTACCATGTGTTGGATTTGACTTACTGCCCTATTATTTATCATGTTCTGTGGCAGACTTTTTCAATGTGAAGACCTGGTCTGGATTGTAGGTACATCCTATAATTAACTGAAAATTTTTACAGATAATTTAGACATAATGACTCAAAAGAAAGAGCTCAGAGAGCTGACATTGATGGAAAAGGCTGATCTACATTTTCTGAAAAGCAGCAGCCAAGGAAAGATGGCGGAACATTTTGGTGTCAGGAAGATCACAGTTAACATCCAAAACCCATGAACATGAGTACTTGGAGAGATACAGTAAGGATATCAGAGGTCTATGGCAGAAAAGGAGGAAAACTTTCCTAGAGAAGATAGTGGAGTCACATTAACCTGGTTCAAACAAATGAAGGCAGTTAACACCTGACTGTTGGGGCCAATGATTCAAGAAGTCTCTAAAAAATTTGCACAGAAATTTGTGGTGGCAGATTTCCAAGCATCAAATGGTTGGCTCCAGAAATTTGAACTGTGATCTAAGATTTCCCAGGAAGTCTTGTGTGGTGAATCCAGTGCAGTTCCAGTGGAAGTTGTGGAAGAGTTCATTAAAAAACTCCTGGTCTTCACCAGAGGCTTCAAACATGGCAACATCTTTAAACTGATGAGTGCAGGCTCTCTTTCAAGGTGACACCTGACAGGGGCCTCATCAGGAAGGGTGACAATGTAAGAGTGGAAAACGTTTTAAAGAATGTTTCACAGTTCTGCTTTGTGCTCACTCAACCAGACAGAAACTAAAGCCCTTGGTGACTGGCAAATTTGTAAAGCTATACAAATTTAAGAACCTGAAGACCTCTCATCACTTGGAGATCAGACAAAGGCACATGGATGACTGGTGCCCTGTGTCAGGAGTTGGGGGGTATTGACTGAGAAATAAGGAAGAAATGGCCTACTCTACTAATGGTAGACAGCTGTCCTGGCCACCCACAAGTGAATCATCTCACAAATGTGACATCAAAATTTCTCCCTCCAAACACGACCTCAGCAATCCAACCTCTTAACCAAGACATCATCGAAACACTTAAGACGCTCCACTGAGCCCACCTCCTTCAGTGAGTGGTTAATAAGGCACAAACCCATGGTCCTCCCATGGACGTGACTTCTTCCACTCCACGGTACTTTCAGAAGGTCTGTGCCTTCCCTCCTGTGTTCCTCTTTTCTCTTCTTCTGCCATCTTGGAGGCATCAATCTATCTATGAATATTTATTGCATGTCTTCTCCACACACAGGTGATAGGTGATAAAAAACAGGCCACAGATTTCTTCCCCCCATTCCTACATTCTGTATGCCTTTTTTTGCCTGTCTCCTTTCCCATTTCCCCTGTTCTCCTGTTTCAGAATTGATCTCCCTCCATGATACTGATTTAGTGTTGTAATTCCTGCCTGTAGAACCTGAATGGGCACCCACACTACACAGGTGCCAATTCCAGAGATGCTGCCACCTTAAATTTTGCTTGAGGAGTCCCAAACGAAAGAATCCTGCCTCATTTTGGGCCTGCTGTCTTGGGTAAAGTACCGAGCCAAGGTGGAGGAAAGCGCCTCGGCTGAATGGAGGCCTGTGGCCCTGGAATGAAGATCTGTGTGTGAGCAAGGTTGTCCCCAGGGGCTGGAGAGCTGGGGGCCTGAGAACTGCAGTGCACTGATGTGTACACAGTTTCTTGTGGGGTGGGGTAGAGTTTTTAACCTTCAGAGCTTCCAGGCAAAGTATTAATAATAAATGGGCTATAGTCAGACCTGAAGATCACACAGACAGAGGATTTGGGCCTGGAGGCAGATTCCTCAGGGACAGCAACCAGGATCAGTCACCCCAGTTAGTATATGAACCCTCTCGTTTGCCAGTTGATTTAGAGGCATGAGATACCCAAGTGGCTGGGTGGCAGACTTAACTTCAGTTCCATGAAGGCCATTGTGTCTTCTGGTAGAAACATTTCTCCCTTTGAAACTAAGATCTCTTCCCCAGGATCGAAGCATTAAGGGTGTAGGGACAGAAAATAAACATCGTGGCTGTAGATCACCGGTGGTAACAGTGGGTGGGGCCATTCCTATTCGCCTGTTGATTCCTGGACCTGTGAGTTCTGGCTATGAGTAAAACAGCACCATGTATTGGATGTTTGTTGAGGGCACCTGCTGGGTGTAACATCCCACAGGACGCTGCTCCAGCCTTGCAAGATGGCCCATCTAGCTGCTGCTGAATCTTCAAATGCCATTTTTTCTGTTCTATTAAGCCATCTTTTTGTGTGTGGGGGGCATGATTTGACTGGGGATTTGCTCCACGTTTGCTGTGAAGCGGGTTCCTTGATCAGGAAGAACGCCGTATGCAGTACCCTGACAGTGACTGTGCTTCAGATCTTTAATCTGGTGTTTAGCCATTTTAGGTAATAGTTATGGGTTTCAGGTATTTGATGTGGATATCTTTGGGGAGGCCTTTTTTTCTGGCCTACTGTACTATCTGACTCCCTCACTTATGAACTGTTGAGAAGCAGTAAGTGAGAGGTGGCAGAGAACGGGGATAAAGAGTGTGGAGTCTGAAGGCACATTCCTTTGCTTTGAAACTTTACTCAGGTAAATCTTGGCAAGTTAAATTCTCAATCCTCTTTTACAAAATGGGGATGATATAAATTATCATGAGATTATTCTGAAGAATAAGTGACTTATAAATGGAAAATGGTCCATACAGTGCCACCTGTCCAGGCAGGCACGTGACAGTGTTGAGTGGCTCCATTATGAGCAGCTGGCTGGAAAAGGTTCTGGATGAGTCAAGCAGCTGTGAGGCTGGTACTTGGGGGCAGAGACAGTGGAGCTGCTTCGTATTTATGAAAGTTTGTTGAGTTATTTGCCACATGAAGAAATAGTGGGAAGACACCTAGGAAAACACAGCTGGTTGTGTTTGGGTTGAGGGAAATTGGTGCGAGTGTGACTTCTCAACATGCACATTGACATCTATATTGTTCTAAGTTTTGAATGCATAGCAATTTGAAAAGAACAGTGAAATAAAGGAAGTTTGAAAGGTGAAAGTTCACAGATGGAAGTTTGCCTGTACTGGTCACGATTACAAGACGAGGTAGTGAGATGCCCAAGGAGTAAGATCAGGAATCTGTGTTTTTCCTTTGGCATATAGTGATTTTTCTTCTTTGAGTTGAGTCTGATTTTTATATTCAGTATATTTTTCTCAGCAAATCTTTCTCAGCAAACCATTTCACTGGTTTTTTAAATTGTGCTTTTAGACATAGGTAGATTTGTTTTATTTAGACTTGGTAACGAGATCATTTGATAAGACAGCCATACTTTAGAAAAATGTGCTTAATTTGAAATACAGTTCTTTAATTAACTTCTTATTAAAATGGCATATGACCATGCTTATAATGATTTAAAACATATGCTCTGCATACTTAGTAAGTTATGACCACATGGTTTTGGTTTTTCCATTGGTTATGTTTTTTAGCCCTGCACTGACTGAGAGCGAACGCGGCTGGCTGTAGGCTGCTGACCTTCTGTCATGTGGGTCTGTATTTCTAGGTTCCTTCCTAGGCACCTGCGGAGAAATCTGCATTAAAATATCAGCACTTTACTTCTGTGTGGAGCCTTTTATTTTTGAAAATATTTTCACAGTTTATTTAAGCCTCACAAAAGTAGGAAGTAGGTGGGTCAGGCATAGTTGGTGTTAATTATCTTCATCTGTTCTCATTGTTGACTTGCTTGAGTGAAAGGGACTCACTCATCCTTAGATTTCTAGTAGCTAGCATACGGTTGATGTTCAAAAATAATTACTGACTGTACAAATAAGTGTACAGTTGGACAGAAAGAAGTCACTTCTTCTGTGAATGTGAAGAATGATTGTGTGAAAAAATCACATTCTTTTTTTTTTTTTTGAGACAGAGTCTCACTATGTCTCCCTCTGTAGAGTGCTGTGGCATCACAGCTCGCAGGAACCTCAAACTCTTGGGCTCAAGTGATTCTCTTGCCTTGGGCTTCCAAGGAGGTGGGACTACAGGTGCCGGCCAAAATGCCCGGCTATTTTTGTTGTTGTTGTTGCAGTTGTCATTGCTGTTTAGCAAGCCTGGGCTGGGTTCGAACCTGCCAGCCTCAGTTTACATAGCTGGTGCCCTAACCAGTGAGCTATGGGCACTGAGCCTAAAATTACATTCAGTGGCAGTAAAGGAAACAGTCAGAGCGAGAAACTGTGCTTATAGACTTTCTACTACCATGTTCCTCTCAGAACAACTGACTGGTTCCTTTTTTCTGCTTTGAATTTGAGATAAGTTTGGGACTATCAAATATTTTGTGCCAAAGAATATAAATTAATATCCAGCCCAAGTAGGATTTAGCACTTTTGTTCATCAGGAAGGCAAAATTCTCCAAGCTTAAAATCCTCAAAGTACATGATGAGAAATTGTTTTGTTTATTGTGTTTATTCTAAGTTTAGTGCAAAATGCTTATTCCTTTCTGTCTTAGTGAGTTGGGTTTGCTGTAACAAATGCCATATGTTGGGTGACTTAAACAACAAATATTTATTTCTCATAGTTCTGGGGGCTGAGAAGTCCAAGATCAAGGCATTAGCTGATACAGATCCTAGTGAGGGTTGTTCACTTGATGTGGCTACCTCCTTGCTCACACGCTTGAGAAAGAAATCCTTCCTTCCCCATCTCTTATAAGAGCACAAAGTTCCCTCTCTTCCCACCTTTGCCTCTCTCTGCCTGCCCCCTCTCCTGTACTGGGGATTAGGACTTCAATATATGACTTTTGGGGGCACACAACAAACTGAGTGTATAGCACCAACCTTCTAGGAAAGCATGGTGAAGTTCCATCTAGATTAGAAGGCCCAAATTGTTCTTCTCTATAGGAAAGATTTAAATTCACAACTGGCTATTTTTGCTTTTATGAGTGCTAAGAGATCATAGGTTAGAAACCAAACAGGAAACAAATTTTCTTACCTCTCATTTCTCTCCATGGTGTCACCCTAATGGATCTAAAAAAGAAATTAATATTTATTTGTAGCATCCATTTTTATAACTTAATGTGCTAAAAGTTATATAATTTAACAAGTCAAAAATTGAATTTTTCATCTTCTCTGTTATTTGGTATTTTTGCCATACTCACAGCTACCCAAGCTGAAATACCAGAGCTCAGCTAGTATTCCCATTCACCACTTGCTATCATAATCAGTCAACTACACAGGTCCTGCTGGCTATTTTTCTTAACTATTTCTCAATTGTATCCGCACTGCCCTATATGAATATTATCTTTTTCCCCTAAAATTGTCTTTACTGAAGTCAAAGAGATATTTTGATAACTCACAATAAACTGACTTGAGCTGGGATACAAGGCATTGGGAATCTGGCCCCTTTGCTAATTGGGAGAACTTGCCTCACTTCTGCCTCTCTTCCTGTTGTTTTAAGTTCCAGTAGCATCAGACTATTTGTAGTTCCCCTCACGCTCCTTGCTCTTCTTGTATCCCTTTGTCTTCTCATGCTGTGATCTTTATCTGAAAATTCTAAAACTGTTTACTTAAATTTATTTTCATTAAGGCTTACATGTAATTTCCAGAAGATATATCTGATCCATTTCTTCCTATGCCTCTCTCTGAGCCCAGTATTGGGTCATTTATGCAAACATTCATTGATTTAACTACTTATTGAGTACCTACTGTGAGCCCAGGAACTATTCTAGGTGGCTGAGATACACCAGTGAACAAAGGATTCCTATCCTGTGATTCAGATATTCTAGTAGGAGAAGGAGACCAAAAAAGTAATCAGAATAAATTATGTAGGATCTTAGAAAGTTATAGAGTGCTATGAAAAAAATGCTCAGGTAGAACAGAAGCAGGACTTGGGTCACTGGGGAGCAGCAGACAGCAATATAAATATTGTGCAGCCCTCATTTGAAAAGGTGATATTTTGAACAGTGACTTGAAGGAGGTGGAGGATTTGCCATGTAGATACCTGAGAAAGGAACATTCCAGGCAGAAACAAGAGCCAGGGCAAAGTCTTATGTTAAAAGTGTGCCTGGCTTGTTCAAGGTCAGAGAGGGAAAGATCATGCAGGACCTTTTAAACCATCACGCAGACTTTGGCTTTTCCTATGGGAGGTGGGGAGGCATTGGAGGGTTTTCAGATGACGAGTGGCAGGATGTAACTTGTTTTGACAGGGTGCTGTATTGAGACAAGGCTGTAGATAGTTGCAGGTTAATTGTTTGGGAGGGGGCTCTTTCAGTATCCAGATGAAAGATGTTGATGGCTTGAATGAGCATGCTGGCTGTTGGCATTGTGAAGTGTGGTCAGTCTTTGGATGGTTTGTGAAGTTTGCAACAAGACTGCTTAATGGTTTGGATGTGAAGTATGACAGAGGAGAGTCAAGGATGGCTCTGGAACTCTGTCATTTACCCTAATCTGTGCATCTGACCATTCAGTGTTGCTGGTCTGTCACTTAATCATTGCTCATATATTCCTGTGTGTTTTCTCAATTGCTTTGTTGCTGTAGCTAACAGGCATCCCTGGCTTCAATCAATTCTTACTGTGGGAGTAAAGATCATTCTGAAATAATAATAATCTGCTTCTAACATTCCTGAGGGTAAAACTTCAGTGTGTTTCCAGTTGGTTACAAAGTATAAAGTCCATGGTATAGCCTATAATATCCTTAAGCCTCCCTCTGCTTATTTTGAGATCCTTATCTTCTACCACTTCCACATGTTCTTTATTACCTATATCAGGGGTCCTCAAAGTTTTTAAACAGGTGGCCAGTTCACTGTCTCTCAGACCGTTGGAGGGCCGGACTATGGGCCCGGGGATGAGCTGGCTGCTAAACAGGACAGGCAGTGGTGGCAAAAACACCTGGTGGGCCGGATAAATGTCCTAGGCAGGCTGTATGTGGCTTGTGGGCTGTAGTTTGAGGATGCCTGATCTATACTTTCTGAATTTCCTAAAGGACTGGTCCTTCAAGTCTCCTTGGGAGGGTGCGTGCTGTTCTTTCTGTCTGGGACACACTTCCTCTCTTGTCTGTTAGTAGATTACAAGGCCAAATGTGGGTGTTCATTTGTCTGTGAGAGCCTTCTCTGACCTTAATATCTCACCTGTCCTGTGCTTTTCTTCCTTTTTCGATAGACCTTCTGCACAGTTGTTAAACTTCTCACTCCACCATTTGGCTACTGTGGTCCATCTCTGATCCCATTCTGAACACCTCAGGGAAGGAGCAGTAGTGTTGCTGTACTGTTATTCAGCAGAAACCCAACACATATATAGTTGACGTTTAGGCTGTTGACCCATTGAAACAGAAATGGGTAGGAATCAATTGGAGACAGTGCTTTTATATTTTATACATAAGAACAAAAGTAGAAAAGGAGTTTGTTTGGTGACCAAAATGGCAAATACATTCAATAGGAAAGAGTTGAGTTATAAGAGCAATTTTTATGGCAATTGAGGACCACAGGAGAAGGGAGAGCAGCAGGAGATGAAGGCTGTTTGGGGCCAGATCAAGGAGGTGCTTCAGTACCTCAAGCATGATGTCTCATGTTGTTCTGAAACAGATTACCACCCTTTTGCTTAAAATGGACTTTGCTCCTCACCTGCTTCATCGGGTGGTAGCATTCAGGGAAGAGAATCTGTAAATGTCAACAGTACTGGTGGATTCTTGCAGGCAGTGGAGGTACAGGGAGACGAAAAAAGATTTTCCCTTTAAAAAAATAATCGGTATAGTTTTCAGTTTTAACAATAGGGAGAAGCAAAAATAAAGCTGCAGTCTTGAACTGAAAGGGACACTAGGCTTGCCCGGGACATACATATCACACCACCTGCTGCAGCTCCCTGCTGGGTCACAGCCACCCACAGAGGAGCAGGAAAGACCCGGCAGAGCCGACCAGTCCAGGGGACCGTCGGGTCGGGTCCCTCATTCAGGGCGTCTTCCAAGTTTTTCAGGGTGTGTGTGTGTGTTTCCCCCTCCCACAAGCCAGCTGCATGCCTGGTCTCGGGCCTTCCTCACCTGTAGAAAGATTTCCACCAGCGCCCGGAAGTAGGTGCCGGCCTTTCCGGTGGGGGCTGGGGTTGCCGGAAGTGCTTCCTTCGCGCCTGTCCTCTGAGGCTTGTGCGGTTGCCGCTGAGGCAGAGGCGCCGGGTGCTGGACAGGCTGCGACCCGGAGGGACTGGGAGTGGAGTGACTCCCTCCGCAGGTGACTCACGGGCAGGGGCTCCGAGAGTGAGGGCGCCTGGGCTGGACGAGGGTCAGGAGGACGCGGGTGAGGTGTGTCCAGCCGGTCCCCTAGAATGTGGCCTTCGCGCCTTGGCACCAGAGACAGGGCCACCTGTGCCTTTGGAGGCTTGGGGTCATTAAGGTCCATTCAGGGGCAGTGTGGTCTGCAGATGGGGACCAAGCCGGGGTCCAGCTTCCCAATGCGCCGGAGCCCTGCAGACTTTCCGGAGGTATCCGTGCGGAGTGAGGTGGCTGCTGCCCCTGAGGGCCGTGGTCCCCACGAGTGTCCTGCCCTGTTCCAGCACCGGAGACTTCCCAGACACAGACCTCTAGGCCCAAGGGTTGCTCCCCACCCCAGGAAGGTACTTTTGAGGGAAATGTGAAGGAAGGAGCCCTGTAACCCAAAGGAACCCTTGAGAGAGAGGCGCTCACAGGGTTGCATCAGTCAGGGGACGTTTTGGCTGCAAGTGGGGGAAACCCAACTTCGGATCACTGAGACGATAAGGAAGATTTATGTCATGAAACAGGAAGCCCTGAAGCAGGGCATCTCCAAGATTGATTAATTCAATGACTTACATCTTTAAGGGTGCACTTTTTTTTTCTTTTCAGTTTTTGGCCAGGGCTGGGTTTGAACCCACCACCTCTGGCATATGGGGCTGTCGCCCAACTCCTTTGAGCTAAAGGCGCTGCCCTAAGGGTCCACTTTTCCACCCTTCCCACTTTGCTAATTGACTTTGTTCTGACCATGGCAAGATAAGCACCTTGGCTACAGGCTTGGTGCACAGTGGAAGAAGATCAGTCCTTTCGGTGTGATGGGTAAACAAATAAATTGTCTGAACGTGTCAGCACGACCATGGTTGATCAAGCATATGAAGATTTATTCTGAGATGAAGATGTGACCTTCCCTGAGAGGAGAAGGTGGTGACTAACAGTGTTGTGAGGAAAGGCAGTAACAGTGGGAAGGAGAAAGCTTAAAGGATGCAGAAATACTATGGAGAAGGTGCAGACACAAGTCAGGGATTATTTATTTGCATTTAGGGATTGAAGGGGAGAGTGGATGGGAGAAAGACTGGGATGTGAGTTTAGGTGACCAGCAGGAAGATATTTCACTCAGAGGGGGGATGTGGAAGAGAGAGGGAGAAGGGAGAAGACTCAGGAGGTTAAGGTCCAGGGATGCGAGAATTACCTGATAGTTATTTGATGTTTTTGTTTGTTTTTGTTTAGAAGCTAATGGTATAGATATAGAAGTCTTCCCCAGAGATGTTACAGTTGAAGAGATGGGGGTAGAGAAGACTTTGGAGGAAAACAATGTAGAATGAGGCTAGAAGAGAGAATTCCCAACATTTCACAGGTGAGTAGAGGACACCAGGTCAGCAAAAGGACTTTGGAAGGTGCCTCGGCATAGACAGGAAGCAAGCGAGTACTTGTAGCTTTAAATTTTAATCTGCCAATTTATTAAAATTATTAATTGATTAAAATTTATTTATGCTTCGATGATTTATTTTTTAATACCAACCCCTCGTCAAGCTCCTACAACTATCACTGATAGGGTTTTATTGTGTTAAGAATGTTTACAGTGTTTTATACTGGGTGGATTAGTTCTAACTTCTTGGGAGGATTTCTGAGACGTTCTGGTTGGCTGATTTTCATTGTATTTCATAGGATGTTGATCTGTTAGATTATATATTTAGGCAGTTTGATTATTGGGTAACCGACCTGCTTTTTTGCTGTGTTATGTAGGAGAAATTTCCCAGAAAGTAAAAGATTGGTTAACAATACCTGATACTGCCTCACCAAGGAAAATGAAGACTGAGATAACGATATTTATAATTGGGGATAGTTTGTGGTTTATATTTCAAAAAGTGATTTTAGTGTAGTTCTGGGGGTTGAAATCATAGAGTGATGATTAAGGCTTGTATAAGAATCAAGGACATGGGGCCACGCCTGTGGCTCAGTAGGGCACTGGCCCCAAATACAGAGGGTGGTGAGTTAGAACCTGACCCCAGCCAAACTGCAAGAAAAAAAATAGCTGGGGTTGTAGTGGGTGCCTGTGGTCCCAGCTACTCGGGAGGCTGAGGTCTAAGCCCAGGAGTTGGAGGTTGCTGTGAGCTGTGACGCATGGTACTCTACTGAGGGCGACAACATGAGACTCTGTCTCTAAAAAAAAAATAAAAGAAAGAATCAAGGTCATGAAAATAAGCACTGGACTACTGTTTTGATTTTTGTGGCAAAGAAAGAAAAAAGAAGGTATGGTGGGCTTATCACGTCTAAAGAAAATTTTGCTATTTTTGCTGTTGGTGACATTTCTAGATTGGTGAAGCAGGAACATAATTAGTCTATTAGAAGGTGGTACAGAGAGTTTGAAGACTTGAGACACAGCCCAGGAATAACTGAGTGAGTAAGGCAAAGAAGGGCTCAAGAAGCAAGGAGAGCTAGGCAAGAGAGGAGCTAGAGAGCGGGTCAGGGTTCTTAGAAATGTTAAAGAGGAGAAATTCATGATCCTCCCAGGGAAAAAAAGTCACGTGTCAGGGTGATAGTGATGTGTCTGGATGCTTATAGGTAATGGACCTGGTCTAGTTTTACCTGCTGTGATGGCAGGATAGGGAGTCATGTGGGATTAACAAAAGAATTGGTATAACTGTGAATTTTTCTCCAGCCGATTAGAAATGCTAGTGACAAGAATTGGAGGTTCAAGTGTATGAGTGTGGGGTGGAAATCAGCAAGGAATTCTGTTATGCCTCCTGAATTCTCACTGCAACAATTGGCAAACATTTTCAAACTGAGTAGGGAGGCAAAGTTAACTCAGATGGCCCAGAACTAGGGGATCAGGGTGCAAAGTGTACAACTGAGGGCAAATACCAGACTCAAAAGTAAAGAGAAAAAAATGAGATATCAGGTTAGGACAGTGTCGTCAGGGAGGGAATGTTTCTCAAACCCATGTAAGGAATAACTGGGCACAAACTAATAATGTTTATTATAATAGAACAGGGAACCTTGAAGGAACATTAAATAGGTTTAATATAGTATCAGAAATGTATTATTGCGTTAGCTTTATAACCAGGAAAACAGTGCCATTTATGGAGTATAATACTTTGAGATAATTGTAAATCATGATGTAGATGCACTGTCATTTTAAATAGAGACTTATTTAATGTACAATCTAAGTTGAGGCTAGTAAGTAAAAGTCTTTTATTTTTGTTATTCAAAATTTTGCCAGTGTGTGTTACTATTCAAATAGAAAGTGTGATGTTGCTCTAAATATTTAAAATTTGTTTAAAAATGCTTTTTTAAGTCAAGAATAAATTTTGTGAAAATTTAATTTTGAGGTGAGGTTGTTGTCATCATTTGTCTTTTTAGGAAACTTTCTTTGAATCCTTCCCTCCTGGTTTGAGTGGTGTGACTGAGTCCCACCTGACGGGTGTCACTCCCCTTTCTTTGGGGTTAGAGGTGTGAACATTGACTAACATTTGAGAGCAGTTTTAATCTTATTCTCAGCCCCCAAGTACCGTTTGTAGTGGAGCTGATCTGAGAGTTGCAGCAGGTTTTCTAACAGATTGCTTTTTCTTTACCTCTTCCATTTCCTTCTTTTTCAATAGAATGCAATGGAATCATTGTTCTGGAACTATAACTGTAATTTACCATTTATTTGCATAAGCAGGAAGAGCAGAGGTTGTCATGTACAGCTAGAGCACCATTTTATTAAAAAAAACTTAATTTTGTCTCAGGTTGGGTTCGAAGGCAGAGACTTTTATTGTCATTAACGTAATGTGTCTCACAGTTTGTTTTGTTAATAAATTACTGAAACTTCCTCAGCTCCTGTCTTTAATGTACACGTCACAGTCACACACACCTTCCTTCCTCCAGGTTCACGCAGTCATGGTTGAAGTGGCAGACCAAACTGATAAGATAAGAAGCCCAGGTCCTTTGCCACAGCCCGGGTTCCTCCTGGGCCAGCTGACGCACGCAGCCCTCAGCCTGATGTCAGAGGTCTGATAAGCTGCACTTTGGCTCTTTTCCCAAATTTTGTGCCAAAGCAGGGGAAAGACTCTTTGTCTGTAAAAGTAGCTCTGTTGAGGTATTTAAAAAAATTGCCTTTCTTTACTTGGGCCAGAATCTTATCTGTTTAAATGGTTGAGTATTATTTTTGAATTGCTTGGCAGAAATAATGTTTGTTAGCAAAAATATATTTAGTTCGTTATAATGATATTTGTGATTTTTTTTCCCATTTATAAGGCTATACTCTTGGTATTTTGGGGTGAGAAAATAGTGTTCCAGATTTGAGAAGGGGAATAGTTCAGTGGGTTCCTGTGGTTCTGATTGATGTCGTATTCTGTTGCTGATATCTGTACATTTAACTATCGTAATATAAGAGGAGGAGGAAAAGCTGACTAGAGATCAGGGCATTCCTCTAACACGTCTCAACATACCTTCCAGCTATTATACTAAAATATGGAGAAATAGCAGATTCATGAGGTTAATGTGTTCAGGACTGGTGGTAATCTACTGGTGGATATGCCAAACATATTCTATATGATAACAACAAAATTCTGCCATCAGAACATGCCCAGTAGGCAAATTTTCCTTATAGTGGTAAAGTCGGACCAGTGCACGGTCCTGTGCACGTCAGCTGGGCTATTTTGATAGATCAGTATGAAACCCTAAGGAATGAAGACAGTCACAATCCTGTAACTGGAGGGCTGCTTTGTTTAAGAGAGCAGATAAATGTGCCTGTACCAGAATGAAGTATCTGAAAACCTAAATAGCAGAGCACCTTGTACATGAACAGTTTTCAGTCACTAATTGTGTGATTAGCTTAGGCTAATGAAATATAGCAATGTTTGCATTATCACCTGAACTTTAAATTTCAGAATACGTACTCTTTGAGGTTAGCAATGAGAGTGTTGATTATAGTAAGAAGCGTGTGTAGCTAATCGGAATCATGGAGAATGATGAACCAGATATGCTATGAGTAAAAGTAGTTAAGGAGAATGTTAACGTCTGTGTTTTTGTTTTCAAAGAAGCCATAAAAAAGTGCCACTGAGTTGTTAAAAGTTCCATTTTTGAGTTAAGGCATTTTACAGTGGCCACTTTTATGGCAGCATAATATTATGTCTTTTGATGACTAATGTGTTGACTACATAGAAACTAATTTTTAAATACTTATGTGCTAATAATAGCTGACAGGTTCTTGCTCGGAACCCATACCTCAGTGGTTAGGGCACTGGCCACACACACCCAGGCAGGTGGGTTCAAACCCGGGCAGGGCTAGCTAAACAACAATGACAGCTGCAACAAAAACATAGCCAGGGGTTGTGGCAGGTGCCTATAGTCCCAGCCACTTGGGAGGCTGAGGCAAGAGAATTGCTTAAGCCCAAGAGTTGGAGGTTGCTGTGAGCCATGACCTACAACACTCTACCAAGCACAACACAGTGAGACTCTGTCTCAAAACAAACAAAACAACAACAACAAAAAAGACATTTTCTGAACATTATTTTAAGCAGTTTTCATCTGTGATTCTTATTCTTAAAACAAGCCTGAGATACCGATATCATAATCTCCACTTTCCAGATGAGGAGATTAAAGCATGGAAATATTGAGTAACTCAGTGACTGGTGTAGCTCTGAGAGCCCCTGGGAGTCTGCATTTAAGTTCTAGAATTTTATGCTATAAATTAAATGCTGCCTTAGTGACCAAAATAATAATGTTACCCTTTTAAAGACACTAACTGGCTGTCCTTAAGTGACTAAGTCTTGGGCAAGAAATTCAGCGCTAATAGGTAACATAATATGAAACTGTGATGAGGCAGAGGTGCTGTGTTTGTACTTAAATCTTTAGCTGACATAAAGACAAGGGAACATAATTCTGTGCTTTGCTGCTTCTGTGCAGTAAGTTCCCAGTAGTGTGCAAAAATTTAAATGTTTATATTTCTACTCCTAGCATTTCTTAGTCATCAGGGACGGTGGCACACGAATTGTTAAGAAAGAATTCACAGGTGTTAGGATGGGGGGGCAAGATGTGTGACAGTTGGGGACTGTGTAATGAATAATTTGAAGTGTGATGGTTGCAGTGGGAACAAGTGAACAAAAACTTGAGGTGTTTGCAACACCACTTCAAATGGTGTATCATGACTGTGGATTATGAGGAAATAAATATGGGCAGACCAGTTGGAATTTAAATAAAAACAGAATTGGTTTGCCTGTGAGGCGAAGTGTGATGTTTCTGGCATCATGAAGCGTTAGAGGGCTGTCTTTCTAAGAACAAAATGTAAAGAGAGCTTAAGGTCCTACCTTAGCCATTCTGCTCTTACTTCCACTGAGATAACCTTATCCACAGCAGTGATACTGACTCTTAGGCATAGGAATGTTTTAAGGGTCTCATTGCTGATGCCTGAGTGGTGTGTAATTTCTTGTGCTAGTCTATTGGCAGGACTGGAGCTCCTGGGCTTCCCAGCAGAATTTCATGGCATGTGCTCTTCCAGTGTTCTCATATTTATCAGTAAAAGAAACACAAAAACTGAGTCTTTTGTAAGGTGGGCAGAGGGCAGGAAACGTGGTTGTTGTGGACAGGACTTCAGTTCCTTGCTTCTGCCCCTTGCTTCTGCGTGGTTGGGGCGTGTGCTGCCTCTGTCCTGGTGGTCTCCGTGATGTAGCGAGCCTCACACAGGATCAAAGGAAGGAAATTACAAGACGTAGTGAAAACCTCTGCATATGACAAAGGTTTCATTCCTTTATTCATTCTGAAATGTTTGTTGAATGGCTGATGTGCTGCTTCTTACTCGGGGATTCTGTGTTTGCAGATTTTCTTACTCACTAAAATTTATTTATAATCCTGGCATCAATACTCACTGCTTTCCCTGTCATTTGTGAGCACGTACAGAGCAGGTTTGCATTGACTGGCAGGTGGCAATGTCACCAGCGGCTCCTAGGAACCTAACCCTGTGTCTTCTGTGTTTGGTGATCCAGTGCTACTGCTGGACCTCATGGAGCATCACTACTGCTGCTGACAATAATCACTGTCATTACCAAGCTCTGAGCATAACGAGGTGAATAAGATGTTGTTTCTGCCTTCAGAGTTAGAGAGACTTTACATCAATGTTTAAACTACTGATAATATTGGCTGCAGGTGGTTTTTCATGCCTATAATCCCAGCAATTGTGGTGGGTAAGGCAGGAAGATCACTTGATGAAGCCCGTCCTGGACAACATAGCAGATCCCATTTTTACAAAAAAACTTAAAAAGTTATCTGGGTGTAGAGGCGCATGCTTTGTAGTCCTAGCTCCTTGGGAGGCCCAGGCACGAAGATCACTAGAGCCCAGGAGTTGCAGGTCATGGGGAAGTACGATTACTGTGATTATAACACTGCACTCCAGTCTGGGTGACCAGGTGAGAGACACTGTCTCTCTAAAAAAAGAAACAATTAATATGTTGAAGATCTTATGTAGCAAACATTTTTCAGCAGACTTTGAAGACTTCCGTGTTGAGCTGCTAGTTCATTAATTTTATTTAAAAAATTGAATTTTTCCTATTTTAAAATTTAGTATTTGAGAAGATTGGTTTTGTTTCTGAAAACATCATTGATATTAAAAGGAATAAATACAATAAAATGTGAATTCAAAAAATTCAAATCTGTGCTTTTCAAAAGTACTTGATACAACACAATTTTTTTTTTTTCGCCCAGGGCCAGATTTGAACCTACCACCTCTGGTATATGGGGCCAGCGTCCTATCCTTTGAGCCACAGGCACCGCCCATATGCCCTATATTAATTCCTACTCAAGGACTGCCCCATTTGTCATAATTGATTTTTCTGGTGGATTGAACTAAATTTAAGCACTAGTCTTATATTTGCATGTTTTAGATAATCACATCAGAATGATAGTCTTTATTTTTACATGCTTATTATTTTGTGACACAATATTCAGCTATTAAAAATATTAATATTTACCCTGCCATACAATTTCAGAAATAACTATAAGATTTTCAGAAAGGAGAGTATTGGTTGTTAGGGCTGCTATTTGGATGGCAGTCACACTGGATTAGCACCCTCCCCCATGGGCCTCATTTTAATATTCCTTTGATGGCCCTGTCTCCATATACAGTCACATTCTGTGGTACTGGGGGGAGTTAGGCCTGCAACATATGAATTGGAAGGAGACCAATATGAGCACTAAGAGAGAGTAACTTACATTTGAGTTTCTGTCCGAACTTTTCTTGGCTCTCCATCTCTGTGTAGCTCACACTGGGAAGTTTATCCTGCTTCATTTTTCCCTACCCAGAATAAATAACATTTAGCATTTTCCGTTTTTTCTTTAATAGTAAAAGATAAGTGTGGGTTTACACAACATTACCCAGTTCTTTCCCTTTTCCTCCCCTTTGCCACACTGGTTAGCCAGTTAGCAGGTGCTGGCCACGGGGAAGGGGAGCTGTGAGGAGAGTGGGGGGTGATGTTTCTTACCCTGCATTCTGCCTTGGTTAAAAAGTATTTGGGGGGTGACATTTGAGAAGCAAGAATGAGTCTCCACAGGACAAGAGACACAGATCAGAGAGTGTGGAGATGTGACGGAAGCGGTTGAATGTGCGGGAGATTCTGTCACAGTTGTGGGGAGAACTTAGGGACACTGAGGGGCAGTGAGGATAAAGGGAGGAGGGGTTTGAAAACCAAAAGTCAGTTTAGAATTTTAGGATGTTCATTAAGAAGGATGGAGAATTTACATCCTTCATGTTCACATGGATGGAGCTGGAGAATGTTCTTCTGAGCAAAGTATCACAAGAATGGAGAAAAAAGTATAGTGGGGTTTTAATGAGGGAAAGTTACGGCTCACAGGTTAGATAGCGATAGCTTGGGGTAATTGTCAATTGTTTTTTTAGCTTATTGATATCCCGGCTTTGCCACTCTGTTGATTTCTATATAGACATTTCCCAGACTAGCTTTTCAGCTAGTCTGCTGAATATTCAGACACTTCCTCGCCACCTTAGGTGTGCGGAACAGCGAGGTGGGGGGCTTTCCGGCTGGAGTCCTCTGGAATGTCCGCTACACTATCATCTATCTACAAGTTGTGGACATTTACTCCTGCTAAATGGTGCCTCAGCTCTGAGCAGAGACATCTGAGGTAGAGTAGAAAGTGAATAAACACTCTTAGAGTGTTAAACATCTGTTATTGAACCCTAATGCTTCCACTGGAACACTTTAGCTGTCCTGATCTTCTTTTAATTTCTTGAACAATCCAGGCTTATTCTATCCCCACAGCCTTTGCATTGGCCCTTCCCTCTCCCTGGAATCTCTTTTTTTCCTTCTTATAATTCAGGCCTGCTCAATGTCCCATCTTTAAAGGTTTTGCCTATCACTCTAGAGAACTCCTTATCCAGTCTTTGTTACTGTATATCTCAAGATTCCACATAGTATTTATCAGTATCTATAATTTTCTTCTTTTTTGGTTGATTATCATTTTTATCTCCCTTGATTATTATAAACTCCATGATGGCAGGCAATTTGTCTTAGTCACCAATGAAATCTCAATATTTAGAGCAGTGTGAGCTCAGATAATGAATGCCCCCTGAATATATCTTGTGAACAAATTAATGATACTGATGCTAAGCACAAATGATAGTTAGAAAATTCACTCCTTCATGATATGTATAATATTCTGCTCCCAGTACGTTTGATCTAAGTAATGGCAATCCTTTCTTTCCTAGTCAATAAAGTATGTGGAAAAAAATGAGTAATGAGTGCTTATTATCAATGACCCCATACTCTGCCTCCTCCTGTGATCATTAGCTGGTGATTAATCCAATAATGTTCATTATTTAATTGGTGTAGCAGTGAGTATCTCACCCAAGACTGACCAGTTAGACCTTCCCACAAATTATTCAATCTAAATGCAGAAAGAAGACCTAGACTTTATCTGATGGTACAAGTTATGACATATGAAACTTAAAAATTGCTGGAAACCCCATTCCTTAATGGTTCCCTTGGAAGCCAGTCTGGTGTATAAAGAAATGAAGTGGGCCCTCAGAGGAAAACATGAACAGTTGGAATCACAAGTGCATGAGATTCTGAGGCCAGGCTATATCTTGTCCAATCTGTAATTATGTGAGATTTTCCCAGTATTCTTCTTATAATTATTCCTTTTTGACTACGTAAGTCCAAAGAGGTTTTAACATTGGTCATAAAGAGAATGCTGATCAACGTAGAAACCAACTGCATGAAAGTGATATTATCATGGAAATATCTTGAGATATGAACATATAGCACTTTGCAAGGTGCTCGAACAATTCAACAACCAACAACAATAAAAATAATCTCATAAAATATGGGCTAAGGACATTTTTTAAAAGAAGACACACAAATAACCAAACAAGCATATGAAAAAAATGCCCATCATCACCAATCATCAGAGAAATGCAAATTAAAAGCACAATAAGATATCCTGTTACATCAGGCAGAAAGACTATTATTAAAAAGACAGAAAATAACAGATGTTGACAAGGCTATGGAGAAAAGGGAATGCTTACATACTGATAATGGCACTGTAAACTAGTACAACTTTTATGGAAACAGTATAAGGATTTTTCAAAGAACTAAATAGGCCTACCATTTGATTCATCAATACCACTGCTAGTTATTTACCCAAAAGAAATCATTAGGGCAGTGGCATTAGGGCAGACAATGTGGCATTAACTTCAAATACTTAGCAGATAGATGGAAAGAAAAGGAAATAGATTTATTCAGCCTAAGAAAAGCAGCACACTTTCTGACGGGCAGGAAATATGAAGAGAGATTTGCATTTTCAAAATAGGAAATGATTTAATAACAGATAAATTAAATGATAATTAAAAGATAGTTTTGTTTAGTAGTGAGTAGGCCACTGACCCCAGCTGGAGGTGGTGAGTTCAAACCCAGCCCTGGCCAAAAAAAAAAAAAAAAAAAAGAAAGAAAAGAAATCATTGTATCAAAAAGGTACCTGAACTTGTATATTTATTGCAGCAGTTTCATAGTAACAAAGATGTGGAATCACCCTAAGTATCCGGCAATGGATAACTAGAGGAAGGAAATGGAAAATATATATTCCATTTACATATACATGTATGTGTACACACAGACACACAGAGTGGCATACTATTCAACCATTAAAAAATGTCTTTTGCAGCAACAAAGATGGAACTGGAGACCATTATCTTAAGCAAAAAAATTAAGACACATAAAGACACACACTACATGTTTACACTTATAAGTGGGAGCTAAATAATGTGTACGCATGGGCATAGAGTGTGGAATGATGGACGGTGGAGACTTGTATGGGTGGAGGGTCAGATGATAGAAGTCACTTAAGGGTGACAATATACACTTTTGGTGATGGAGCAACTCGAAACTCTGACTCACTACTATGCAATACATTTATGTAACAAAATTACACATTTACTCCATAAATTAGTACATTTACTCCATAAATTTAGTACATTTTTAAAAAATGTACTAAAAGTATTTATTGATTGACTTACTAAACAAAAAGTAATACTTATGATATACAAACAAGTTATGACAATACAATTGAGGATAACTACTTTTGTCCCATGTTATTTATTTCCTATAAATGATCTAATGGCAAGAAAATAAATAACTCAGTTTAAAAATAGACAATGGACATAAACAGACATCTCAAAAGAAGACATATAGATGCCTGAGAGTATACAAAAGCCACGCTCTACATCACTGATATCAGGAAATGTAAATTAAATCACAGTGAAACATTACCTCACACATGTTAGCATGACTGATACTAAAAACAATAAAAGATAAGTGTCGGCAAGGTAAGTGTCTTGAAGAAAGGGAGCCCTTGTATGTTGTTTGTGGTGATGTAAATTAGTATGGACTTTATGGAAAGTGGTATGAAGGTATGTCAAAAAATTAATAATAAAACTGTTATATGATCCCACTACTATGTATATATCCAAAAGATATTAGATCAATACTGCAGAGATATCTGCATTCCCATGTTCATTGCTGCCTTATTCATAATAGCCAAGATATGAAGTCAACCTGAGGGTCCATGAACACATTAGTATGTAATGAAAATACGTGTACAATGGAATAGCATACAGCCTTAACAGAGGAGTGAATCCTGTCATTTGCAACAACATGGATGAACCTGTATGACCTTGTGCTGAGTAGAAAAAGCCAGACATAGAAAGACAGATACTGCATGATTCCAGTTGCATGCAGAATTTTGAAAAGCTGAACTTGTACCTAGAATGGTGAGTCCCAGAGGCTGGGCTGTGTAGAGTGTGGGGGGCAGAAAATGGGCAGATGTTGATCAAAGGGCACAGGCTTTCAGTTATGACAAATCAAGGTCTATTGCACAGCATGGTGACCAGTTAATATCGTGTATATATCGAAGATTGCTAAGAAGGTAGAGAGAAGTGCATTTTGGGAGCAGTTTCCCTACAGAGAAAGATGAGTAAGTGGGGTTAAGCATAACTTAATGAGTTTGATACAAACATTCCAAAATTCAGACATCTATGAAAATATCACATTGTGCTGCGTAAATACACACAATCATTATTTACCAATTAGAAATAAGGATTTAAAAAAAAAAGGAAAATTAGTGGCAGGCAAATCATGTGGCCGCTGGGTTAGATAGAGGAGCCCAGTGTGAAACACAGAGCATGATGTATTTGCCATTGTAACTGGCCTTTGACGAGACTGAATGTTCACAGAAGATATTGGGAGGAGATATTTGGCAACTAAAGAAGCAAATTCACATTTTCCAATGGAGCAACAACAGTGAAAGCCTCAGACTGAAGTTCCAGTTTCCTCAGGTGCTTTAGCAGTGCTGGATCCAAGGGTGCACTGTGCATCCACGTGGTTCCTGAGACCACAGGCCGACCCTGACCCATGGAGCGCCTGGCAGGGGCAGGAGGCATCCTGAATTCCAGAGCGTCCTACTCAACCTCAAGGACTACCTGGCCTGTAAGCAGAGGTTAGGAAAGCCGCCCAGTTTGAGACACCACATCCAATAAACCCCATGTGCAGTAGGGGTTTATGAAGTCAGAAGTGCATTTTGAGAAGCCGTTTCATGCAATCGCCTGGTAAGTGAACAAAACTGAACTGTGAAGCCAGATTTTCCCTCATGGGCAACATCATTCAGAGGCACATAACTCACGCTTGCAACACTTACTCAAGAGAGGCCAGCTACATAGGCTTGGTAGAGGCAGTTACAGGAAAGGGAAATGACCCAAGGGTTTAGGAAAGCCAGCTGTTTCTACTCTGAAAATAAAAGTAACAAAATTTAAAATGATACAAAGTTCAAAGTTTAATAAATACACCAGAAGTCATTTACCAGTTCAGGATAGCCTGGCATCTCTGTCATGTGGACGGTGTTTGGGAGTTAGCATGGTTTACACTTTGCAAGCAGCATTTTGAGATAATGCGATGTAGAAGGGAGTGAACTGAACTTGGAAATTTGAAGCCCTGGTCTGAAGTACCAGTTCTATCCCTCACTCTGCACGAGTTTTTACAAATCACTCAACTTCTCTAAACATAATGGGAAAGAATGGGATAGGGTACATGTAACTGCACTTTCCAAAGACAGGGAGACAGCTGATATACAGGAATATTTCTCTCTCGTAACGAATGAAGCAAAATGCTATGACGTGAGTGTCAATACGTAGGGCCCATCTTAAGGTACACCAACCATACAACAGAGAAAGGACAACTATAGGAAGAAAACTTAGTGCAGACTCAGAAAAACAAGACAGAAACCGCGGTATAGTAACATGTTTTGGCATGGATGGGAGGAAGGTGGCAAGTGCTTGAACTAAGTAACTTATCCAATTTCTGAGAAGGAGAAGGTAAAGAAGACTAACAGAAACTGAACAATGTTGGAACTTGAGTGTGGAAGAAAGAATGAGAGCAAAAGATATGGGAGAGGGAGGAGTGTTAACTGCTTACTCTGTGTTAGCGGCTGAGTTTCAATGTCCTATGTTCTCCTGTGTCTCAAATACCCTCTGTTAGCTTTTCTGGCTCAATCCTGCTCATCACGAAAGATTTACTTCAAGTGTCTCTACATCTTGGGAAGTCATTTCTCATTTCTCTTGGCTTTCATATGGCATAATATTTAATTATGTCAAAATGAAACTATTTAAATGATGTCTGTCTTTCTCAATAAATGCTAAGCTCCTTGAGGGCATGCATCATGTCCATTCCATTCTTATGCCCTCATAACCAGGACAGAGGTTAGCACAGAATAGAAACTTAGTAAATATTTCCGAGTTGAGTAAATAGCCTTATATCATCCTCACAAGAGCCTTGAGCTGGAGAGAGTCAAGCAGAACTGGGGGGAAAGTAGGTGCCAAGAAGAACTGAGATTCAGATGCAAAGATTTACAGGTAACCAATGGGAACATTTAACACTCACCATGAACTGACAACTTGTGGGGTTGGTCTAGGACATTTGCCCAGAGATTCCTGAATGCCAGTCAGCTGTCCTCATGCCAGGCTGGCTAATAAGAATCACATGGAAAATGTGTTTAATTTACAGATCCTGGGGATTTTCCCAAGTCCAAGGAATTCGAGCTGTGGTTTGAACATGGCTTGTCCCCACCAAAACCCAAGCTGAGGTTTTGTCCTCAGTGAGGCAGTGTATGGATGGGGCACCTAATGGAGATGTTTTGGGTCATGGGTGGGTCCCTCTGACTAGATTAATGCCATCTGCAGCAGTGAGTGAGTTTTCACTCTATGCGTCTGGATTAGTTATCCCGAGGGCCTGTGGTTTGGTCTTTTGCACATGCCCCTCTCCTTCCAGCCTGTCTGCTGTGTGCAGACGTAGCCCATGGCCCTCTCTGAGAGGTGAGCAGATGCTATTTCTCACTCTTGGACTCTCCAACAACCAGAACTGTGAGACTAGTAAGCTTTATTTTTAATAAATTGCCTATCCTCAGGTGTTCTGTTAAAGCAACATTAAATGGTCTAAGATGATCTGATTCGTACCAAATCTTCATTTCAGTAATGATGTATCACATTTGTCCATTTCCTCCCTAAAAGGTGATCATTCTCAGTAGTCTACCTTTTGCGTCATCCTTATTTAATATACCATCCATGTCAGTATATCAGTATATCCTCCCAAATTTCTCCTGTGTTCACCAACTTCTCTCTGTCCCCACTATTACTATGCTTTTATAAGCACATGGACCCACACCAGTGACTCCTGGTTTGTCGACCTGATTCTATAGTGGTTCCTCTTTCCATTACAGCCAAAGGGATCTTTTTAGGCAAAAATATGACTCAAGATTCACTCTCTTAATGTGTTCCCACAGAAGACCCCTCACGACTTGTAGAACTAAGAACCAAATGAAAAAAAAAAAAAATCCATGACATAGTCCAAAAGTTCCTTGTTGGTCTGGCTTCTGCCTAACTCTCCACTTTCCTCCCTCTGGGCTCTGTCCAGCCACACAGGGCTGCCTACATTGCTTCAGATGTTACCTGCCTCCAAAGGTTCTTCCGCCTGCAAGTTCTTGGATGATCTGTCTGAACATTTTCTACCCTCCCACCTACATTCACTCATTTAACTTCTCATCTTTTGGAACTCAACTCAGACAAAGTTAGGTCCTGCTATTGACACTTTTGAGCACCCTGAAATGTTTCTTATCACAGTTTATGATTATATATTTATTAACATGAATTGACTAAAGACTGTTTTCTTACCCCCTTCAGCACCATAAGATACACGGACTCAGGACCAGTGTTAGCTTTACTCAGCGCACTATCCTCACCGCCCAGCCCAGAGTCCTATCAGACAATGGGTGTTTAGAGCTTGAGTGTCCAATGGACACATGAATAATGCAACAAGTGAAATCTCAACTATTATGCATGGTAACCCTCCCTCTCAGTGAGAGATTTGATGCATATCTGGGGAAAATTATCTAAGAAGTTTATCCCAAGTTAAGAACTCAGGATTCTAGGAAAATGATTCTATTTCACTGCCTATCATGGGTGTAAATTCATGGGTACCTCCACAAAAAATGTTTTAAACAGGTAGGGCTCTTGGTTGGCCAGAAATTCTGGCTCCCTGCTGTGCTCAGAGAGTTCCTAATTTCCTTTCAGCCTACTGCAGCTCAACAATTATTTAATAAGCACTTTCTCTGAACCAGGTATTGCTGAGCTTAAGTCCTGCCTTCATTAAGAACTGAAAGTTCAGGGAGAAACACTCATGAAACCAAGTAATTGTGGTTCAGTGTAAACACTTAGTAATTGACAAATGCACAGGGAATCCTAGCAGCCAGAGGAAGGAGGGGCTAAGTGTTCTGGGACAGCTTCAAGAAGGAATTGTAGCTTGAAACAGGTTTGGAGAGATGAGCAGACATTTATCAGGCTTTATCAGACTGTCAAGGAGGCAGGGAAGGCATACAGAGAAATGAAAATTTTGGTTTTTAAAATGCAGAACTGAGGATCTAGTGAATAGTTGAGTATGTTTGAACAATAGCCTGAGACTATATAGCGGAAGCTAAAAGCATGAGACAGGGATGATCCAGGGAGGTTGGGAAGCTGGAGGGATCACGAGGCGTCTATTCCTTTGAAGTCCTACCCTTTTCTCCCTACTCTCCCGCCTCAATTTCAGGCTCATCATTAGCCCTGGCCCCTTTCTCATGCCCCTTGATTAGTCCTTAATCCTCAAGCCCAACTATGCAATACCTGCCCAGCTTATTCCATAGGCAGGGGACCTAATGTCTTTGCAAGAATCCATCTTGCTGAGATTGTCGCTGGCAGATTTACTTCCAGTGTGATTGTTGCGAGAATTTGTCTAATGAAATGAATGATCAACCTTGAGTAAAAGGGATTATGAAAAACTTAATAGCATTGTGACAATGCCGCTGCTAATGAAATACAGTTGGCTGCTCCTGCCTTTCAGCACTGGCCAATGTGACACTGTCAACATCACAATACAATATTTGTCCCCAATTATTTTACAGCAACAACTGAAATACAATATGTTATTAATCATATTTATTATAAGTATCAATGTGAGAAATTTCTGACATGCCAGAAGATAAATAGGTTTATTATGAAAAGCAATTCTGCTTAGTACATGCTGACTGCTGCTGGGTAATAAATAGCCTCTGTAAGAAATTAAAAAAAAAAAAAAGTAAAGTGAAAGGTAGGACTAAAAACAAAAAAGAAGCATCAAAACCTTCAAATGCCTGCTGTGTCCATGGGTCAGTCACAACTAGGATACCTCATGCTTTTAGAACATTTAGTAGGTGGGAATGAGCTGGTAGGACATTCCAGACTCTCAGAGACAAAAGAGAACAAGGGAGGTATTATGACTGGGACCTCAAAGAAAAGTGGCACTAAATATTTTGCAAGGCTCTCATTCACAAATACATTACAAACCTCGTCTCTTTGCTTATTTCAGGTGCCTACTTAAATTTATCTTTATCAGACTATATCATGAAAGAAGCAGTCCACTCCAACCCTCTTTACATTTTTATTTATTTATGATGATGATGATTTTTATTGGTACATAACAAATGCATGTATTTCATGGCATATGTGATAATTTGATCACATGGATATCCAAATTACCCTGATCAAATCAGGGTGATAGCCATCACCTCAAACCTTTATCTTTTCTTAATGCTAGTAGCATTCAAATTATTCTCTTCTAGCTATTTTGAAATGTACAATAGAGTAATGTTAACTATAGTCACTTCCCCACCTGACCTATTGATCTATCAAACATTAGGTCCTATTTCTTCTAACTATATATTGTACACATTAATTAATAGCTTTGTAACTATGTCAACATTTGTTTCTTACAATTTTCCCTCTCTATAAACCAAATGAGAACAGATCGTTCATTCTGTTCACTACCCAGCACATGTCTTCCTGGATCATAGCAGTAAAAAATATTTGGGGAATAAATGAGTGAATGAACACACACACACACACACACACACACACACACACATGGAATTTGCAAACAAAGGATGCTCAAAAGTCATTTGCAATTTTTGGAACCGTGTCACAGGTAGATAAAAATATTTATTATCAGTAAAAATGTTTTGAACTTAGTCTCATTTTAGAATAGTAGTAAATCATTATTAAATCATTATTGAGAAAAAATTGAGGGGCAGAAGAAACATTGGAATGTCTTAGAATCAAATTCTTAAAAATGGGATCTATCAGATAGTGGAGCTGGCCTTACAAAAGAGTTGTAATAATACTTCTGTTTATCTACAAGATTCAAGTCAAGTATCACTTCTTCAGGGAAGTGTCCTTCACCATGCAGCTGACAAATTCTTCCCTGGCCCCCAGAGACTTTTGTGTTTCATTAAAGTACATATTATAATGTATGACAGTCATTGCTCAGATGTATATTTCTCCACCTAAATGAGGGGGTCTTATTTCATTATCTTGTATTCTTATCACCTATACATCATAAGACATATAACAGGTACTCAATAGATGTTAATTCTGGTTTGAAGAATAAGAGATGCCTCACCAAGTGTAAAATTGAATATACATGTAACTCTTGTGGAACCTTGGCATGTAATCACTTTATTGTCAGCTTAATAGACTATGAATGCAGAAGTGAATAAAATGGGGAGAATTTATTTCTATGGTCTGAAGGCTTATATACCCCTCAAATTCACTTGTTGAAATCCTAACCCCCAAGGTTATGGTGTTAGGAAGTGGAGCTTTGGGGAAGTGATAAGGTCATAAGAGTGGAGTCCTCATGAATGGGATTAGTGCTCTTATGAAAGAGACTGCAGACAGTGAGCTGTTTCCTTCCCCTGTGTGAGGACATAGCAAGAAGGTACCCTTCTATAAACTAGGACATAGACCCTCACTGGACACAGACCTGCCAGCACCTTGATCTTGATCTTGGATTTTCTAGCCTCTAAACCTGTGAGAAATAAATTTCTGTTGTTTATAATCTACCAAGTTTAAGGCATCTTATTATAGAAGCCCAGTATGGGACAGTAATAAAGCCCTCAGAATGATGGGAAGGTACCTTGATGTGAGTAACTACACCAAAGCTGGATGTTAGTAGTGGCAATGTTGGCCCATGAAATAAAAACTACCATTACAATGTCAAATATAATACACATGCCTGTATATAATAGGTGATCCATCAATGAATGGATTAATCAATCAAATCTACAAAACACTAGGGAAGAAATTGATGCAACATTATAATCAACATGTCTTAAGGTCCTTAAGAAGACCCTGTTAGCTACTCAGTTTTCATGTTAGGGTAAATAGAATATTTCTGAAGACTATTAATAGAAATATAGACCCAGAATGTATTCTAATTTTACCTGAGTTATCTTACCAATGACCTCAACTTATTCTTTCATAGGCTGGTACAGTTGGGAAGAATGTTTCTAGCAGCACTGCCCATCTCTGATTTTTGCAGTAGTTATTCCAATTCTCACTCCAATTTAGAAAAGGTTTGTAAGAAATCATAGGTCTATATCATTTCTTCCTTTGAACTACTTTGTTTGGTAGAATTTATTTCTCATAGATTTATTTAAGATCACTTTTTAACTACAGCTTTTGTCATATAGGATTTTTACAACCTTGTTTTCTGCTGGTACAAATGGCTTTTGATCTTTAAAAGGGCAGGGCTATATATTCCTTCAAACATTTTTAAATCACTAAAGAGAATTAATTTTTAATAATAGTGAGGGAAGAATATTTCACTCCTAGAACTTAAGAAATGGAAGACCAATATCCAGGTGGTGGAAACATATTGAGGTTGTTTTAATTCCAGTATCCAGATAGTGGCCATGAAAATAAAGAAGACAGAAAAAAAAAAAGGCTGAAAATAAAAACAATTAAAGTGAAAATTGAATATATTATTTTGCAGTTGCAAAGTACTTCCACAATTACACACAAATGTCATCTCTTTCAATTTTATTCTTGAACTGGAAAGGAAATGCCATTCTAAAATTCAAGACTTAGCTTAAGAGGTGGGTGGGGTCATTATAATGAGAAGAAAGTGACACAAAGGAACCCTAGACTTGCAATTGAGGTATCAGTAACACAGAGCAGAGAGATTTACAATTAGCAAAAAGGACTACTGTCCTTCAGCTCTCATTCACAAATAATGTGAAGGGACAATTTCACAGTGAATTCTAGAACTCTTAAGGCTCTGATCAAAAATCAACTCAATATGGGAGACTTTCATAGGAAAAAGTAAAATAAGTAATAAATGTAATATGTATGTTATTGCAAAAGAAAGAAAAACACCTCAAGAAGACAAAAATGTATCTAACATTTTGGGACAAGGCTGTGAGATCCACAGGAAATTGGCACTTGCAACTTCCTTTTCCACAGAGATAAGCAATCTACTTGGTTATATGAGTTTTAGGTCCCAAGGAGAGAAATTTCAGATGAAATCGTGGTACTATCTGAGTAGAAACTATCCTCAGAGACAAGCAAGTGGAAAGTGGCGTGGCATGATAGTTTATTTACAAAAATATGCATTATGAACTGTGATTTGGGTCCAGTCTGACATGATCTTCATAAATGGTCACAAAATATTTACTCTAATTTTTTTAGTTTCTTGGGTCTTACCTGTTGTAGTTGTAAATGCATCTTTATGCATCTTACAAGGGTACATGTGAAATTTACTAAGTGTGGAATATAAATGTCTTAACACAGTAATTAAGAAAATGCTATGTTAACCAGTTTGATGAAAATATTTCAAATTGTGTATAAAACCAGCACATTGTGCCCCATGATTGCATTAGTGTACACAGCTATGATTTAATTTAACAAAAAGAAAAATAAAGAGAGATTAGGATGAAAAATGCTTCCCACAGGCCTGCAACCAGAAAGGGAAGAGAAAGGAAAATGGCTGTTACGGGTGCTGGCAGGAAACCCAGGCCCAAGTCGAGCTTTGACAGCTTCTCCTCAGCTCATTGCTAGCTCTGGGTCAGCAGATGGAGTTCCTGGGGCTGATGAGCAACATGAGCACCTGACAAAGGGCAGCCTGGTATAACTGGAAGGGCATTGATCTGACAGTCAAAAGATCCAGGTGTCTGTCTCCACTGTGCTGCAGTTAATGCAAATCCAATATCACCTCTCTCTGGGCCTCACCTTTTATCATGTAAATTGAAAAGTGAAACAAAAAGCAGAGAAATTGGACTAAATTGCAATTTGGCAAACTACACAGCCTGCTGGCCAAATCTAAAACACCACCTGTTTCTGTCTATAAAGTTTTATTGAAACTCAGTACTATGACAACTAATGTGCTACAGTGGCAGAACTGAGCAGCTGCAACAGAAATCATATCCACAACACCTAAAATACTTACCTTTGTCTTTTACAGAGAAAGTTCACTGAGTAGCACCAGAGACATTCCTGGTCTAAGATGATCCTCGAAAAGATGAAGCATCCAAGTTTCCACTGTGATGGCACACTGCAAAATCCATTCTTCCTTATCTAGGACTCATCACATGTATCGGTAGGTAAAGCTATCTATGTCAATTCTCAAATTCAAAATTCATTCATCTGAAAATATAGCAGTATTTTTATGTGTCTTACCATATCTACTTTTATTATAAAGAAATGCAGGGAGAGGCAAATCCCTGAACATTTTAAATATAATTTCACTTTCATTATCAGACCACTGAGGCTTTTCTTGGGCAAAGGAGGAAGTGTGAAATAGAAGAAGGCATTCAAATCAATGGATTAAATGTATGGAAAGGATGAGTAATTGGAGCACATTGCAGAATTTTAAACTGAATATACAGATAGTGCCTAAGTTTCCACTTTGATCAACTTAATTCACAGGCTATCAAAAAGTACACAGAGAAGTAGTGGGCTTGCTCCCAGAGCCTCTGTGCACTTTTTAGTTATTTCACCTCTTCCTCATGTTCAGAGGAAGAAAGAAAGCAGTGATGAGAGAGAAAAGTAATGAGCTCATATTGTACTTACTTACACAGATAATACTAACAGAAGCCTTTGCACATCTGCTAATATTTCACTGGATTTACAGCACCTTCTCTTGTATAGATTTAGAGTCATAAATAGAAGGGTTGACCAAGAAGGTCTTAAAGTGAGTCTAGAGAAGTGGTTGCCAAATATGGTTAGGAATTAGACCACTAATAGGGCCTGGGCCTCGCCATCACTTAGTCATGGTCTCTGGCAGTGAGGCCCAGACAGCCAGAGCTTTAACTGGATCCTTAGGGCAGCCAGCTTGAGAATAACCAATGGAATCCAACCCCTTCATTTTTTGGTGGTAAAACTGAAATGTCCTGCTGACGTATCAGTGTCTCCCGGTACCTCTTTTTTCAGTTTTACACCACATCCCCAAGTCCCCACAGTGGCCCAGTAAGGACCATTTGTGATGTCACCTCTCTGACCTCATTTCCTACTACTTCCCTTTACCCAGATGCTTCCAGCCCATCTCCATGATCTTCTTCTAGCACTCTAAATATACTCCTGCTTCAGGGACTGTGGATTTTCTGTTTTAATTTCCCAGTTTGTTCCTCTACAACATCCATATGAATAGCTTTCTCAGTTCACCCAAGTTTGTGTTCAGAAGTCACCAACACAGAACTCTTCCTTGGCCCTACATTTATTTTCTTCTGAGCACCTGCTATCACCCAATGTTTCATATACCTGCATGTTTATTTATTGTGTTTTGTACTCAGTTCAATTATAAGCACCATATGAGAACAGAAAACCTGTTTGTCCACTGCTATATTCCCAATCTGACATATCATAGATAATCAGTATTTGTAAATGAATCAATAAGTGGCCCTTCTAGATTTTGTTTGCTAGACTGCCAGACCAGTGAGTATGCAATGGAAAATGGAAGAATGTAAAGAGCTTGGAAATCAGACAGATCTGGCTTGAATCCTTCATGTATGACTTTAAACGAGATACTGATTCTTGCTGAGCATCAGTTTCCTCTGTGAAAGCGAGGACATGACACTGCAGGACCACTCTGAGAATGGCATGGAGAAGGCCATTGGGAATATCTGAGGAGAATTAGGCTAAAGTGGGCCCAGGTTTAGGGTCTCCCCCTGCCCCACAGCAGAAGTTTCAAGGTACTGTGGAGTTGATTGGATTCCCCACTTGGGCTACAGAGGAGCCGGAAGTATGCTTTAGTTATTTCTTAATCCTGAAAGAGCGGGAGATTGTGTAACACTCACTGGGGCCCTTTTGAACCAAATATTTCATCAAAATATTGTGAAACAGGGAGCAACAGGGAGCCTCCTCTGGCCAGCATGCATCAGGGCTTGTGCTAAGTGGGATGTACTCAGAGGATGGAGGGAATCCCTGGGGGCCTTGCCTGCCTGCCCCCCCATGCCTTTGCCCTCATGGGGATGACTGGGGAGAAGCAAGTAAGCTCCATGGAACCACTGGGCCAAATCCCTAAGCTATCCCCCAGGGCCACGTTGAAAAGCAATGTCTTTTGTCCAGTGTTTCCCAAGGTGACATTTAAAGTTTGTAGTTTTGCAGAAGAGAGACGGAAGGAAAGGAAAGGACATTGATAATCATATTAAAAACTTATGTTCTGGATAATTGTCTACTCACTTCCATAGTCCAGCCACAATTATATTTAATCCTATTAGTCTATAAATAGGATTATTGTCCTCATTTTCCAGATGAGGAAACAAGACTTGGCAAGGTATAGTATTTGCTAGCACATTAACTTGTGTAAGTCCTTACTCTTCTCCAAGACTCAATTCTGTCCTTTACTGGTTCTGCAACCTTAGAAGCTATGCCTCATCTTGTGTATTTGTATTCCATGTTGTAAAACATAATGACAACAGCAATAATAACAACGCTTACTCATAAAACTGTTGAATAAGCTTTTGAGAGTAAAGCACTCAGTGCAGGGACTTGCCCACCGTATGTGCTCAATAAATGTTTGCTCTTATTGTCTAGCAATATTGTCAATAAAGTAACCCAACCAGAGTTAGAAGCTAAGATTCTGACACTAGCTGACCCTATGCTAAGCAGCTTCTCTTCTATAGCACCAAACTGGTCTACTAATTTGGGCCACAGTGTGGACATTATGGCCCCCAAAAATCACATTCTTAAAGATCTTGAACTGCACAGCTTCTGTGGTCTCTTCCAAACATTAAAATTCCACAATTCCAGTGGGAGAATTCAACAATCTATTCTCAGAGGTCTCCAGGAAAGGAAGTCTGGATTCTTCTCTGGAAACACATCCCTTTTGGGTACCTCCCTTCTCTTCAGGATGCCGAGGATCTCTGCCCTCAATGGAATTCATCCTCCCATACATTTGGTTACCCTCACAACTAGTTTCTGGCACTATCATCAAAGTGATCTCTTTTCAAGGATGTAAAACAGGACAAAAAACAAATCTTGTATTGTAAACTCAAAATGCGATCAGGGCAGGCATAGGAAAGGAGGAAGCTATGAGAATCAGGAATCAGTGGTAAGAGACAGTCTGTGACCCACCTTCCCCAAGTGAGTTGTCCTCTTTTAATCCCTAAATATTCCTAGTACAGAGCAAAGACAAAGGAACAGAGACTCTGAAGATTTCACCTAAAATTAGAATTTCTTTTCTCTCTTGTTCCAAGTAATTGCAGGAAAGCAGACTGGTTCCTTATATCCAGACAGTATCAGCTTTATTCCATAAAACTGTTAGGGCAACTGTGGTTTCCCTCATCTCCTGACAGCTTGGAAGAGGTGAAGGAGCCAAAAGACACAGGATCAGTCTTCCAGGTGATACTCAACTTCAAGGAAGAAGTGGCCACCATTAAAGAGGTGAAGTCACAGCCTCAGCAAACCTTTGAAGCTGAAGGAGAAGATGTAAATTAAACACAGACAACCAGGGTATAAAAATAAAATCCTTGAAGGAGAAGCATAACTCCTCTGCAATGGGTATAAAAGTGAAGGAAGCTGGCCAAGGCAAGGAGGAGACAAACAAAGTTGCATGATGTAATCACACTATGAAAAGGCAAATTAGATGGGAAATACAATGAAAATTCATGGAAGTTGTAAATTGCCTATTTTATCTGAGAACTTGTAAAAATCAAAGTGGAAGCAAAGTCAATGTTCTTAATATTCAGTTCATTATAACCCCTTGTTGGAGGCAGGAAACGCTTTTATTTTCTGTTTCTGTAAGAATGTTGTTCTGGTCTGTGACAGGGACTTTATATTTTATGTAGGGATATATGCCAAGTGTCATCCCCAAGTCCTTTGTAGTTTTTTTTATGCCTCTTTAGTTCAATAATTAATTTTTGTATTCATTATTCATTCAATAAATTGTTTTTGTGCCTTCTATTCATATACCAGGAACTCTACTAGATGCTAGATAAATAAATATGAACATTGAACATAATATGAATATAATATGAACATTGCCACTACCTTTAAGGAGCCATAGTCCTATATAAAAACCCATTTAAATGGGCAATTAGAAAACAACGTATCTAATTTGTGATGGAAGGAAGCAAATGGTTCCAAAGGCAGACAGAAAGTAGAGGTTTGAATAATATCACTCCCAAAATTCATGTCTACCTAGAACTTCAAAATGAAAACTTACTTGGAAATAGAGTCTTTACAGGTGCATTAGTCAGGGTGAGTTCTAAATCCAACAATTGTATCCTTTTTAAGAAAAAGAAGGAAGAAATCCCATGACCATGGAGGCAGAGGTTGAAGAACTGTAGCTAGGAGCCACAGAAGGCCAAGGCTGGCAAGCAGCCACCAGAAACTAGGAGGATTTTTCCCAGAGCCTTCAGAGGGAACACAGCCTTGCCATTACTTGTTTTAAATTACTTAATTTGCAAGACTTTGTTAGGGCAGCTGCGGGAAACTAATACACAATAAAAGGCACTCAAAGCAATAGTGGTGAGAAGTGAGATGTCCAAAGACGGTTATTGGTGTCATCATGTGGTTTTTACATGGCTTTTGCTTTAGGAAATTACCACTTCCATTGTCAATCAAGGTGCCATATTTTACTCACCCAGGGGTGGCCCATATTCAAGCCAGAGGATTCAGATTCTCTTTTTCTACAGTTTGAATCTTTAAGCTGATCACAGGTCCCAGAAGAAACTGGCAGTTTTGCTTCCTTGATTCCAGGAGTTGCCCTGGTTCTTACACTTCCTGAAGCTGGTTCTTTGGCTTTTCCTTTTCTGTTCTCTTAAGTTAAGCAAAATTGGCAATTATTGCTTGCAACCAAGAAGTTTAACTGATAACAGAGCTTGTGATGAATATTCTGATTATTCTTTTACAGAGTACATGATAATCTTCCCTGTCTAATTCATCTTTGTTTTTATTTTTCTTTGTTCTAATGCAAGAAAACTTTTACTCTATTTTTGGCTACTTGTGACAATGATGGAAGATCCAAAAGTACAATTTTATAAGCATATTCTACCCTGTGGTAAAATAATATCTTGGTTCCTGAAGGTCTATTCTTCTGGAATCCCTTTACATTTAACTAACTTCACAAATCAAAAAATATCCATTTTTTAAAGACTTAAGACATGTCTTGAAGGATGAATACAAGACATAACACCCTCATTGGAGTTTAACAAAACTAAGGTGCCATCAGCTGTACATAAACTAGATTTAGACCAATCACTTAACCTTCTTGAGCCATGGGTTTCTCAGATCATATCCTACCCCTGGTTAATAAGCTAGAAAATAAAAATAAACTCAGACTATCACAAGAAAAAAAATAGGTTATTCTAATTTTAATTGTTGGGATCAAGAAGCAACAAGAATCAAGTACTCAGCCTAGTGCCTAACATGTGGGAGATGCTAAAAATATTGGTCTTCTCCTTTTATCCCTTCTTCTAGTCCTGGTCTTTTAAGAACTTTGCTAACCACCGTCTCAGAGCCTGTCTTTTAATAGCCTCACTTGGACCTGTAGCTAATAGATGGCTGAGAATGATAAATTAACAAATGAGAAGACCTGTCTTTTCTGCCCTATCCTTTATAGCTGAGGTCTCCTGACTAAATTGTCCTTAGCTCAGAAACTCCTTCCCCAACCTCAGAAGCATAGGAGAAGATTCATTTGTACACAATGTTATTTGTCAATTCAATTCAGTCTTGGGGCATATTTTGCTTTGTTTATTAAGGCATAACTGTGTACATTTATGGGGTACAGTATGCTAATTTGATATGCAATGTGGAATGCTTACAATGAACAGTTAAATAGGACCATCATCTCACTTACTTATTTATTATAGTCAGACGTTTATACTCTACTCCCAAGAGATTTGAAATGTACCTCACCTATTGTGCACAATGCAATGGTACATGTTTTCTTTTTGAAGTTCAAATATTCATGTTTCTTTTCCCAAGGTATTTATATTCATTTATAGGGGGGAAAATAATACCCCAAGTCATAATATGTACATCCATACCTTTCTAAATGTGCACAAGAATTTTATTTGGCTAGCTCCTGGTCCCAAAAGAAATTTTAAGGTATATTTTCATTTGCATAGCTTCAGGATTCATCTCAACAGCAGCCCAAACATTCTTTCAACAGAACAGCTGGCCATCAGCATGTGTTTAATCTTGTGAATCACTTGATATTTTTACTCCTCCAAAGGTATACCTTTATTGATTGTGAATCTCTCTCAATTGCGTATGAGAAAAACTGATTTCTCATGGACACAACTTGATTTCTCATTTGACATCTTCATTTCTACACCAGTGTAACTGAGTTTTCAACACTTGCTTAGGCCAGACTGTTAAAACAGCCACTTGGATAGCTATTTCCAGTATGTTGTAGCTGGGAAGAGATTTACCTCATGATTATCATGTGGAAATTTTTAGAAAGAAGTCATCTGTAATATCAGTGTACCGGTCCATCAACTAGGCCATGGATTCTACCACACTTTATATTACCTCTAGGGTAGCAATTATCTTATTTTCCCACAACATGAATGATTATCTAATTTTATCATTCAAACTGGAACACTTTTAAGAGTGAAAGGGGGTATGGTTAATAAGCTAGAAAATAGGAATAAACTCAGACAGTCCTTAGGAAAAAAAATATGTCTAATTTTTTTTTTTTTTTTTGAGACGGAGCCTCAAGCTATCCCCCTGGGTAGATGGGTAGAGTGCCATGGCATCACGCTCACAGCAACCTCCAACTCCTGGGCTCAAGCAAGTCTCCTGCCTCAGCCTCCCATGTAGTTGGAACTATAGGCGCCCGCCACAACACCTGGCCATTTTTTGGTCACAGCCATCATT
>CAUYTI010010970.1:0-29821 GCA_963575145.1 Galago senegalensis | reverse complement strand
GCACTTGGGCTTCTTCCATGACCTGGCAATTATGAATTGGGCTGCAATAAACATTCTGATACAAATATCTTTGTTGTAATGCAATTTTTGGTCATCTGGGAATATACCTAATAAAGGAATTGCAGGGTCAAATGGCAGGTCTATTTTTAGGTCTCTAAGTGTTCTCCAGATGTCTTTCCAAAAGGAACGTATTAGTTTACATTCCCACCAGCAGTGTAGGAGTGTTCCCTTTTCGCCACATCCATGCCAGGAAATATATTTCTTAAATAATAAAACTAGATTTTAGAAATAACTCCTTGATCTATGGGCTGAACAACATATACTGTGTTAGCAGGCATGAAAACAACATTCACTTCCTTGTACATCTCCATCAGAGCGCCTGGGTGACCGAGCTGCATTGTTAATATGTTAAAAGGAATCTTTTTTCTGAGTAATAGGCCTCAAGAGGGGGATTAAAATTTTCAGCAAACCATGCTAAATAAATATGCTATTGTCAGGCCTTGCTTTTCCATTTCTAGAGCACAGGCAGAGCAGATTTAACATAGTTCTTGAAGACTCTAGGATTTTTGGAATGGTAAATGAGCACTGGCTTCAACTTAAAGTCACCAGCTGTATTTGTCCCTCAAGAGAGAGTCAGCCTGTCCTTTGAAGCTTTGAAGCCAGGCATTCACTTTTCCTCTGTAGCTATGAAAGTCCTAGATGTCATTTTCTTCCAAAACAAGGCTATTTTATCTACATTGAAAATCTATTTTTAATATGGCCATCTTCCTCAACAATCTCAACTAGATCTTCTGGGTAGCTTTTTGCATCTTCTCTATCAGCACTTGCCCCTTCACCCTGCTCGTTTATCTCGTGGAGATGGCTTGTTTCCTTAAATTTCATGAGCCAATTCTGCTAGCTTCAGACTTTTCTTCTGCAGCTCTCACCTCTCTCTTAGCCTACATAGAATTGAAGAGTTCTTGCTCTGGATTGAGCTTTGGTTAAAAGCAGTGGTTCTCAACCTTCCTAATGCCGCAGTGTATTTTCATTGTTAAAAAGGAGTCGGGACCCACAGGTTGAGATTGCTGGTTGAAAGGAATGTTGTGGCTGATTTGATCCTCTATCCAAAGCACTAAAACTTTCTTCATATCAGCAATAAGGCTAGTTTGCTTTCTTATCATTCATATGCTCACTAGAGTAGCACTTCTAATTTCTTTCAAGAATTTTTCCTTTGCATGCTCTTTGCACTCATGACTTGGCTAACATTTGGTACAAGAGGACTAGATTTCAGCCTATCTCACCCTTTGACATGTATTCCTCACTAAGTTTAATCATTTCTAGCTTCTGACTTAAAGTAATAGACATATAACTCCTTCTCTCACTTGAACACTTAGAGGCTATTGTAGGGTTGCTAATTGGCCTAATTTTAATACTCCTCTCAGGGAACAGGAAGGCCCAAGGAGAAGAAGAGAGATGGGGGACCAGTTGTTCATTAGAGCAGTCAGAACACATACAACATTTAGTGATTAAGTTCACCATCTTTTATAGGTGCAGTTTGTGGCACCTCAAAACAATTACATTTAGTAATATCAAAGATTGTTGATCATCATAACCGATATATAATAATGAATAAAATTGAAATACTGTGAGAATTCCAAAAATGTGACAAAGAGACATGAAGTGACACATGTGTTTAGAAAAATAGCACTCTTTGACTTGATTGATGAAGGGTTGCCACAAACCTTCAATTTGTAAAACATGTAATATCTGCAAAGTATAATGAAGTGAGTTCCAATAAAACAAGGTGTGTGTGTATTAATATGGAAGAATTAAATGAAAAGACATAATTCCAGTTATTTTATCTTTCTCACCTAGCTTAGTACCTCGAATTTAATAATATCAAATGAAAAAGAAATATATGAATGAATAAGGAGATGAATAAAAGAATGAAAAAAAATAGAAAATTACTACCCAACAACTGAATCTTGTGTTTCCCATGTAACATTTTTTTTATTGACTCAAATTCTCTACAAGTGTAAAGTATAAATTACAACTTGGAATCTCTGTTATGAATGCAAATGTGGGCATATACTAATACTTTTATAAATAGCTCACATTTGTGGTTGAAGAAAGTATTATGCTTTCAAAAGATTTTGCAAATGAACATTTCTCATTGCTAGTAGAGAAACAGTCTTATATTTCTTTCATTTTCTTTTATTATTAAGGCCTTTAGGAAAGAAAAGTGAGTGTAAGTTCCACTGGAACATTGTAGTCAATGTGAGCTCCTGATTTATTTTGATCTTTTCATTGGATTGAAAAATTTGCAATATGCATATCATTGTCATGGAAATAGGACTTTCTTAGATTATTCTATAGTAATTCATTATGAATTTTCATAGTAAACTGATGATGTAAACACTATTGTCAACTCTTCCAAAACTTGATCCCCTAAACTGGGATCAAGATATGTGATTGAGCTTCACTTAGCAAATGATCAGATCTGGAACACAAAGTGTCTGGCTTCCATACTTGGTGAGACTGTGTATTAGTGGCTGCCATTCTAAATCACAAAGACAAGAATCAATGTAAAATTCACCAGAGAACAGGCTTTTTTTTTCTTTTTTTTGAGATAGAGTTTCACTTTGTTGCCCTTGGCAGAGTGCTATGGCATCATAGCTCACAGCTACCTCAGACTCGTAGGGCTCAAGAGATCCTCTTGCCTTAGCCTCCTGAGTAGCTGGAACTACAGGTGCCTATCATAATGCCCAGCGACTTTTTAGAGGCCCATCACAGTGCCCAGCTACTTTTTAGAGATGCTGTCTCACTCTTGCTCCAGCTTGTCTCCAACTCCTGAGCTCAGGCAATCCACCCACCTCAGCTTCCCAGAGTGCTAGGATTACAGGTGTGAGCCACTCTGTCCCACCTAAAACTGGCTTTTAGGGAACTCTCTTCTCTCTGCATGTCTGGGCTGATTTCAGTTTGATTCTTTCCTGTCCTGCAATATAGGTGACCACACTCTCTCAAACGTTGGCACACAGTCACTTCAAGCTCAGTCATAATACTAATGCCATGAAATTGTTCAGACTGCTAGGCAGGCCCCTATTTTCTCCATAATGCCTATCACACTTGTGACATTTGAACAATTCAAAATATGAAGAAAATTACCACACTCTTAGAAAGAAAAAGGAACTTCACATCTTACAAAATATTATGTTAATAGTTATTTCTCATGATGATCATGTAACAGTTTGATGCAATTTTCATCAATGAAAGAATAAAGAAACCAGAGTTCCTATACCTAAATCACAGAATGTTAGAACTGAAAGAAACTAAAGATTAGCAGTTCCCATCACCTCATTAATATCGTATATCATTCTCATTCCCACCATATCCAGACATTGCACTAGGAACTGAGGATTTAAAAAAAATACATGAAAACTGGGGTAGTGAGATTATATGACTATGTAGGGCAAATGTGGTATCTCATAGCCTAAGGTACCCTCATAAAATGAGAAAAGGTTGTAAGTTCCTCCTATCTAAAACCAACTCTAACCCACCTAACCTGCTCCGTGCCCTTACCAATACCTCTAGTCAGATACGCAAAGCTAATCACTCTTAAAATATAGTTCTAAGGCTTTGTTACGGGTATTAAATATTTTCCTTTGAGACAGCAAGATATAGTGGAAAGAATGCAAACTCAAGATGGACCTATTTGTCAGGCTAGGGAAACTCATTTAATTTCCCTGATACTTGGTTTCTTTAAGTATACAATAGAAATAATACCTATGTTAGAGAGATGTTGTGAGATTAAAGACAATGCTTTAAAAGTGCTGCACACTTAGGATGAGTCCAATAAATGATTAACTATTGTACTTATTATTTCTTTAGCTATCACACTTTAATTTTAGAAGGGAATTATTCTATTACTTAGAATGTAAAATTTCTTTCCATTATTGCCTTGGTCTAAGATAAGGAATGCTCCAGTCAGTTCTTTGAACTAATCATTCTAAAGGATTTTGCTCTCAAGCTCAGTGGAAATGCCTCACACTGGCTCATTCCTTATTGTCTAGCCCTAAGTCCACATATTACAACCCAAATACAGCACCATTGCATCTTTAATCACTTATTCTCCCTATCCCCTACTCTGGTTTTTCCCATTCATCGCTCATATTTGATTTTCAAAAAGATACATCAGGAAGTAACTAAGTATTACATAGGCAAGACACATAGTGGAAAGAGCACAAACTTCAGAGACATATTGAGGCTTCTCTGCTGTGAGCCTCCATCCCAGATAGGTGAATTTAGGCAAGTGCCTTGGTCTCCTGAGTCTCAGTTTTCTCTTTCATAAATTAGAGAGGACTGTGTTGTGAGGGTTTATGAGACTAATACATGCAAAATATCTGACACAAAGGAAACCCCTGGGAAATACAAACTATTATTTTCTGAAGGGTGCTTTACCTTTCAAATTTTTGTATCTTTTACTTTGACCAGTTCAAGCTATATCATAGAGTAAATCAGCAGCAGGACCTTATATTTAGAGAAAAGACAACCTCAATACTTTCCTTCATACCACATGTAAAAAAGCACCCCACCTTGCACTGCTAATTTCACAGGCCTTCAACCGCAGTCAACATTTCTCACGTGCCTACTTTCCTCTCAAGTGCCTACTCACACACTCTAATGTGGCTAAAGGCTTATGGGCACCTCACCTTCAAAAAAGCACAGACAGATTTCAGCCTGATAAATGCAAAATGATATTTTACTCCATTATCCCTCTTGACTAAGACCATGAAAGTACTCTCATTCACATACAATATCAGTTCTATTAGTCACTTCTGCTCTGCTCTCTCATTTTGATTGAAGATTCTCCAGAAAATCTTTAGTGAATCACCTGGATTTATCATTTTGTATCATTATGACTACAATTGCTAACTTCATTTTTCAATTTTTCAGTTTTAACCTTGCACTAGAACTATAAGCTCTGGCCTTACATTGTTAAGAAATAATAATTTCTTAGCATAAAATTAGATTTTAAAAGAGCAAATATATCAGGATATAGAAGTCTTGAGTAGGACAGAATTTCAGGGTTGATCCCAGCTTCCAGAGGCATTTGACTTTCTACTTCCTTTAAAAAAAAAAAAAGCCCAGAAGGTCTTTTGATCAATGTAAATATAAATGAAAGATTCATGCTATTGCCAGTCCAAAAGACAATTCTTATTTGGGGAGAACTCTCCACTCATTTAAGCAAACTTTATTTCCCGGCAAACAAACTGACAAAAGCACTCCTCCCTTCTTTCTGGATAATAAATTTCAAAATCTGATTAAATACGAGGAAAGAGGAACTTTGATATATAACAACTGTCTTGTGAAAAAAAGTAAATGGAATAATATGTCAGGATGCCCTGCTTTCTACTTAGAATTACTCACAAAAGATGCTATGTTTTCTTGCCTGGATGAAGGCCACTTTAGACCAAAAGAGTTGGAGTCAGACGTTAGGTATTTGAATTTCTGTTGAAAGCATTTTGATATAAAACAAGTAATAGGGTTAAAACTTTAAGATCTGGAAAGGTTATTTTGGAGATCATTCACCCTGGATAATGTTGTATCTAGAGAACTGAGAAGGTTAATCCAAATTATCCAGGAGATTACCCCAGAGACAGCAAATGGTTCCATAAACATCACCATTGCTGTCCCAAGCAGAGAAATGATATGCTTCACTTTTGTTAACATTTTCAAGGAGACTAACCCTGAAAATGTCAGCGAAATGAAAACGTGGGTTTATAGGCAAAGCTGTCACTGGACTGCTGAATTATGAGGCTAGACTTTCAGTAGCCACCACATTATAGGTCAAGCACTTCTTGGTCAACTTTCACCTCTTTCAGAAAACCCATGATGAAATTTCAAAGGCTTTTACGTGAAGCTTTATTAACCTAGGTTAGTTTGAAAGAAGAAGTTAGGCAGGGCAAATGTGAAATTTCATTATCTTTGCCATTGTTTTCTGCTTTTTATGCTGTAATGCTTATAGGATCATACATGGATAATCAATTATTCTAGACACATGGTAGGAAAGACAGGGTGAAAAGGCTAACAGGATTCGTAAAACACTTAAAACATTTGCCTCAAAATAGTCAACAATAATGAACTCAGTTTTTTCCTTTCTCTTTTTCATTTTAAGCAAGCTATTTAAAACTAAGTTAAAATTGTTTAAAATTTTTTCAGAATTATCATGTTTGTTATAAGATTATTGGGGTGAAGTACAAATTTAAAGACTATAAACAAAAATCCTTTATTACCTGGCACATAGTTGATGCTCAATGAATGTTTATTGCAAATCCTGTTCAATTTTTCCTTTAAAAACAAAGCCAAAACAAACAAACAAAAAAAGCCAAAGTGTAAGTATTAACATGTGCAAATTAAGTGATTTGCATACATAAGTGACTATACACAGAAATAGCTGTTTGGTAAATGAAAAATTTTAAATATATCCAGATGTGTGAACATAAAAAGCATTATTATGTAGAAAAAAGAATCACTATATTGATACATTGGTTTTTGTTTATCTTTTAGTTGAGTTACTTAATTCTAGCGCCAATATGAAAGCACCATTCTATAAAGTTCAAAATTATGGTTGTTCTCTATATTTCATCCCAAACAAAGATTAAAACAATCCATTTTTCTTTTCAGCTCCACTGCCATACTCGAGTACATGCTTCTATCATCTCCCATCAGGACAACTGCAACAGTCTCCTAACTTATCTCTCCAGAATCCCGTCAGCCTTTGTAAAGTTAATTTACATTAAATTGATTTTTTTCAATATGTGTATCTGTCTGCATCACTTTCCCTCTGTAAAAAATTTCAGTAGTTTTGCATTTAGAGTCTTAGAGCCTATCAGAAGCCCAAAAAGGTCATGCGGCCTATGCCTCACATTCATGAAAGGCCTGTATGTACATCCTCTTTCAAAAGAGGATGTACATACTGAGACACAGTGACAGGATTGAGAAAGGATACAACTTTAAACTGGCATTCCCTGACCAGTCCATCTCACCTGATTTTTTGTAAATTCTGTAATTTTGTGAGTAGCATACCTATGAATTGTATTTTTGTGTATCAAGACTATTAACATTACAGCCTTAATAGTCCTTTTTTAAAATTTCTTTAAAACACACACAGAGGTGCCAAAAAAAGTATACATATTTTTAAAAAGGAAAAAAACTGTAATAAATTTGTAATACTAAAGTCACATTGACGTCTGCAATTACAAGACGTGTTCAACATGACTTGTTTTCATCTTTTGTTATTGATATGTATTGAGTTATATGATTTTAATACAATTCTCCTTTCCTAAAATGTGTATATTTTTTGGCATCATGTGTGTGTGTATACACCAAAATACCAGAAGCCATAGCCTGAGCTTCTCAACATCTGAGAGAGCTTTTTCCATCAAACTTGGGATAACGCAAGTGTTTCACATGGCCCACAGGATGCTAATTGCACTGGCTATTACCTAGTTCAACAGCCTCATCTTTTCACTCCTCCTTGCCTCTGGACTCTGGCAACACTGCCCTCATTTCTACTCTACAAACAATCCATGCTCTCTCCTGCCTCAGGACCTTTGCATACACTATGCATCTGTCTACATTATTCTCTTTCCTCTCCTATGAAACACAAGCTGTATTATCTCCTGCTTGTCCTTCACATCTCAGTTCAAATGCAGCTGCTTCCTGGGAAACTGTCTTTGGCCTCTCTGAGTAGACAGACTTCTTATCCTAATGTACTCTCTCTCAGTTCTTTGCTCTTACCCTATCATTATTATTTTTATATCTATATGATTCTTAGATTAATGTCTTCTCCCTACCAAATGTAAGTTATAAGAGTTAAAAATACCTTTGTAGGTAGGAGATGGGCAACCAGCACAGTTGGCTAGGTAGCATTTATAAATGTAATACATGTTTGCTTAATGAATTAACGTTCCTTTTATTATTTTATGCTGTCTCTAAGAAAAATATGAACGATGTTAAATTATAACCTATGTTTTAAAGAATGATGATATTCAAACCTCATCTCTACTATCCCAAAATTTATCTAAAACACACACAAAAAAGCTTTTCCAAAAAATAAGAATTATACCAAAATAATGTGACCCCTATTCAAAAAAATCTCTTTTGCTAGTGAGCTAAGTCTACAATGCAAAACCTTAGGTGCTCTAAAATCATCTAAGGGAAAAAAAACACCAACAATTTAAGTGATGCTATGTGGGATTTTATGCCACATCAGAATGACTGAGCTAAAACACTCAGTTGACTTGCTCTGCCATGGCTCTTTTATAATCTCAGTCACTTGGGAGTAAAGGGGAGGCATCCATCACTGCTTCCCAGCCATTCAGACATGCTCCAATAAATTACACTGGTGATGTGCTTTGGTTCCACTCTGTCTTACTTGTTCACATGGACAAAGGATAAAGGAAAAAGGTTTCCTCCATACTGTAGTCAACAAACTGCATCAGTGGAATAGATAATTTAAAAAACATAACTGCAGTTTTGTGTAATATACATAGTTCAGTATAGATGCACATATGCATACACACAACAAAAATTAAACCTCCTACATGTAAAGGAAAAGAACATCTAAACCACAAAAAGTAAGAATATTTTGGTGTGGTGACAAGACAATCAATGCTTATGGAAAGGTCATTACAAACCAGTAGTGAAATAGCTAACATGTATACAGTGCTTACTAAGTGCCAGACACCAGTGTAAGTACTTGTACCTCTATTAACTTTCAGAATTCTCATAACAGCTTTATGAAAAAATTACTGTATTTTATCTTCACCTCAATTTTACAGATGAGGAAACTAATACATAGAGGTTAAGTAACTTTCCCAAGGTCACACAAATGCTGAATGAAAGAAACTCAAGATCAAGCAGTTTGTCTTAAGAGTCCATGCTCTTAAAAACATTATACTGACTCTCAATAGTTGTCTATCTTGAGTTCCACAATCCCAAATTAATCGTGTTACTTTAAAACATCCCATATGTTAGTTTGTTTTACAAACACTACTAAAGGACAAGTGTTTGAAGCTGAAAATATCATTTTTTTCTCAGCATTAGAGCAAATATTTAAGATGTGGAAGAAGGGCATTTGAGAGGAGAGAAGAAAGTCAAAGTAAAGGTCAGAATCAACTCCTCTAATTTGGAATAATAATAATAATAGCTAACATTTTTAAATGCCATCCTAAGTACTTTATCAAATTGTCTCCTGTGTAACAATAGCCCCATTCACACTTGAAGAAGCCTCAAGCTCAGAGTAAAAGAGCAACTTGAACAGGTCAAACGGCCAAGTCCAGAGTGCACTGCCCTAGTCTGGAAAGTTTCAGTCTCCAGACTGAGAGATGTTCACCCCCAGATCTTCAGTAGGACATTTACAGACAAGCAGTGGAAAGAGTGTGAAAACAGAGCAGTTGTGGGGATGGCAAGGTTAAGTAACTAATCGCCAATTTTGTTTGTATTTGTCTTGTTCTTGCTTTTCTAGTTACCTCAGGTGTATCATTTAGATTGGTTATACAAAATCTTCATTTTTTTCATGTAGGCATTTGTTGCTATGACCTTCCCTCACAGCATTGCTTTTGCTGTATCCCATTGGTATTTTCTATTTCCATTTTCATTTGCTTAAAGAAATTTTTTTCTTTCCTTCTTAATTTCTTTTTTCACCCATTAGTTCAGTCAGGAGCATGTTATACAGTTTCCAAAGTTCCTCTTGTTACTGATTTCCAGTTTCATTCCACTATGGCCTGAGAAGATACTTGGTGTGATTTTGATTATCTAAAATTTACTGAGACTTACTTTATGTCCTAACATACAGTCTGTTCTGGAGATTATCCCATGTGCTAATCCAAAGAATGGGTATTCTTACTCTGGGAAGCTGAGGGAGGTGGATTGCCTAAACTCACAGTTTGAGACCACCTAAGCCAGAATGAGACCTCGACTCTAAAAAAAAAAAAAGCTGCATGTTGTGGTGGGCACCTGTAGTCCCAGCTACTCCAGAGGCTGAAGCAAGAGAATCTCTTGAGCCCAAGAGTTTGAGGTTGCTGTGAGTTATGATGCCAAGGCACTCTACCAAGGGCAACAAAATGAAACTCTATCTCAAAAAAAGAATGTGTATTCTGAATTTACTGGCTCAAATGTTCTATAGATGTCCATTAGGTCAATTTGGTATAAAGGCCAGTTTAAGCCTAATGTTTCTTTGTTGATTTTCTGTGTAGATAATCTGTTTAATGCTGAGAGTGTGGTGTTGAAATCCCCAACCATTATTGTATTACATTCTATCTCTCTATATTACATTCTATCTTTCTCTTTGAATCTAATAATATTTGCTTTATATATCTGGGTGCATATATGTGCATTTAGAATTATTAATCCTCTTGCTGAATGGATCCCTTTATTATGATATAATTTCTGCTTTATCTTTTTACAGCAGAAAAGATAAAACTTTTTCTACTTAAAGTCTGTATAACTGCTCTTGCTCATCTTTAATTTCTGTTTGTGTGGAATATCTTTTCCCATTCCTTTCACCTGTATGTGTCTTTACAGGTGAAGTGAGTTTCTTTTAAATGGCATACAGTTGGGGCAAGTGGGGCAAGGAGTTTATTTAGTTATTTATTTATTTGCCAGGAATACAGTGTTGAGATGGGTCTTTTTTTTTTTTAATCCATCCGTCTAGTCTATATCTAGTGGAAAATTTAATCTGATAATATTCAAGGTTATAATTGATAGGTATGTACTTATTTTTGTCATTTTGTTTATTGCTTAGTTGTTTTATGTAACATTTGTTCCTTTATTTCTTGCTTATTTACCATTTTGGTTTGGTAGTTTTCCATAGTGGTAACATTTGAGTCCTTTCTCTTTGTCATGTATGTTTTGTGTGCCAGTGAGTTTTATGCTTTTGTGTGTTTTCATGATAATCAATATTACCCTTTCACTTCCAGATGTAGGACTCCTTTAAGCATTTCTTGTAGGGCTGATCCAGTGCTGATGAATTCCCTATTTTTGCTTGTCTTGAAAGGACTTTATTCTTTCATTTATAAAATTGTGAAAACTATACCAATTTCTAGGTGTAGTATTTATAACTGAAATTTTTTTCTTTTAGCACTTTGAATATACCATCCCATTCACTCCTGGCCTGTAAGGTTTCTGCTGATAAATCTACTATTATTCTAATGGGGAGTCCCTTGTATGTGAGAACATGGTTTTCTCTTGCCGTTTTTAAATTTATCTCTTGTTCTTTGATTTTTGACAGTTTCATTATAACGTGCCATGGAGAAAACCATTTTTGTTTGGATTGTATCTATTTGGGGATCTCTGAGCTTCTTGTAAACTAGATGTCTAAATTTCTTGCTAGATTCAGAAAGTTTTCAGCTATTATTTGTTAAATAGGTTTTCCATGCCTTTGGACTCTTTGTAATAACACCAGACTAATCTGGCTCAACTTTTATGTAACAACCATGCCCCAATGAACCAAGCATGTAATAATAGGTGGAACCTCAGTACTAGGTCCAGATTGAGGAATGGAGACTGAATTAAGAAGCAGACACCACATAGCAGCATCCAGGATCCAATCTTATCAAGCCCTGGTATTATCCTATGTCATGGCTCAGTTAGAACAAGCCTCTTGGTATAACCCATTGCAAGATCCAATCAAATCACACTTATGCTTATAAAACCTGACCCAACCCCCAGCTCAGGGAGACAAATTCAAGTATTTCTTCCTATCTCTCCACCAGTTGACTTTCAGCAAAATTTTACTTTTCTCAAATGTCAGTGCCATGGAATTGGCATCTATGTATATTGAGTGGCAAGCCCATAGATTGCTCAGTACATTTTTACCTTTTGGAACAATCAAAACTTAGTATATTTGGTTGCCTTCTGATGTCTCATATATTATGTTGGCTTTGTTAATTCTTTAATTAACTTGGTTAATTCAGAAGATCTGTCTTCATGTTCTTAGATTTTTTTTTTCCTTCTGTTTGCTCCAGTATATTGTTGAAGTTCTCAAATAAATTTTTTATTTCATTAATTGAATCCTTGAGTTCCTGGATTTTTGTTTGGTTCTTTTCCATGGTATTTATCTCTCTAGTGTATTTATCATTCGCATCCTACATAGTTTTTCTGATTTCTTTGTATTATTTATTGGTTTTCTCTTATATATCACTGAAATTCCTTAATATAATTATTTTGAATTCTTTTTATGAAATTTTGTAAATTTTTTTTTCATAGAATCAGTTGCCTGGGAATTTTTTTATGTTTCTTGTATCCTTATCTTGATATCTGTGCATCTGGTATAAAAGTCTCTTCTTCCAATTTTTTGGTTTTCATAAGGGAAAACTTCTTTTCTGAAGATGTATTTATGGTGTTGGTTGGGGAGGACATGTTAGCTTTGATTTGGGGGTACAGACAATAGTGCTGTAAACAGTGTTGGAGGTGTCTGTGATTTCCTCAGTGGCTTAGGGTACAATTGTCAGCATAGGCAGTGGTGAGATTTTGCTGCAGGTGGTCCAGTCCTTGGACCCTAGTGGCAATAGCAGCAGGTGAAGCATGCCTGTCCTCAGACCCCATTTGGTATACAGAGGCACTGGTGTCAGCAGGCCCAAACAGGTCAGTTTGGGGGCCTCCAAGCAGATTGCTCAGTTAGGTGTCAGCAGTGGCAGCAGTAGGCTTCCTCACATACTGAATAATGTAGGTGGTATATGAAATAGCAGTAGCCATGGCAGGACAACCTTTGGGCTCCAAAGTGGCAGATTAGTGTTGGCATGGACCCCAGGTGGCAATGCAGGGAAGTGCTGACTGACTTTAGCAACATACTGGCCAATCTCAGGTCCTTGAAAAAATACACTGATGCCAGTGATGGTGGACAGGGCAGGGAAATTACTAAGCCCCCAACAATGTACTACTATGGACGTGATGCCAGAGCAGGCATGCCTGTCCTCAGGCTCCCCAGTGGTACACTCATGTGTTCGCTATATGAGGAGAGGAGGATGATCCCCAGGCCCCCACTAGAGGCTTAGGTGGCTGCAGCTGCAGTGGCAGTGGTGGGCAAGGGGGGCCCATCCGTGGGGCCTGTGCAAGTACACTGGGGCCCTGTTGCTGTGGGGAGGGCAAGGGTGGGTAGAAGTGCTGATAGGACTGCAACCACAGACAGGAAGTTCGCAAGCTCTGGGGGAGGCATTACTTTCAGCTCCTGGCAGTGACAGGAATAGCAGTGACAACAGCAGCAGCATGGTTGGGATATGGGGTACAGACAAGTCTTCGGGACACAGGGAAGTGGACAGCAGCAGCCCTGCTACTGGAAGGAGTGGGGGCCCTGCCAATGATACCTACTTCAGCCCTCTAGGGATATAGCAGCTGACTACTGTGGACAGCAGCAGAGCCTGTCCTTAGGGTATGTGCACAGCAGCGCTGCTATTGGGAATAAAAGGCAGGACTACCTGTGGTAGTCCTCTCTGCTAGGCAGCTCTAGGGAGCATCTATTTTGGTTCCCTTTGTCCTGGGAGCACCAGTCCCAGTATGCTGTACCATCCATTCCTCAGGGTACAAGATACTATGTATGCTGGAGTGCTAGAAACCCTGCCACTTGCTGAGTCTGACTGGCATCACACTCCTACCTCCTCCAGGAGGACAGGTGGATGTCAGTGTACTCCAAAGATGGGGAGATGGCAGGGGAAGTTGGGCCCCAGATCAGGATGCAGTCTGGTGGGAGGTGGGCTCTTAAAATGGTACCTGCTGCAGCTGGTGGTATGTGTGTGACTTGGCATTGAACTCCCTCTCTGGAGCAACGCCCTCACTTAGACTCCAGACATGGCTCAGGAGGGGCCCGCTCATGGTTAGGGTTGTAGGTATCCACAGAGGGAATATGGACTTCAGGGGTTTTCTCACTTATCCTACATACAGCTCTTGACCTAGCTGGCTGCCTTGCTTCTCTCTCCATTCCTCTTCCACTTCAGGTGTTTCTTGTCCTTCCTCAAATTCCAGTGTTCTCTTTTAATGCTCCATTTAAAGTGTGACTATCTACTTGCTATTCTGGTTCTTCTTTGTGGAGGAGGCCAGTGTAAGATGCCACCGGTCAGCCATCGTGAGGCCCTTCCCTATAGGGTAACTTTTAATGAATAAGAGATATGATGGAAAAAAGTCAAATGACAAAAGTTTATGAAAAAAAGGGGATACAGAAATACAAATAATGATAATTACCATTATGATAGTGGTTACTAAGTGTCAAGATATTTTCCTAAGAACTTTACATTAATCAACTCATTTAATCCTCCTCATAATTCTATAAGGTAAGTACTATTAGGATTCACAATTTACATGTGAGGAAACTAAGAAATATAAAATTTCAGTAACTTACAATTACATAAGAAACTGGCAAGTTAAGCCAGAATCCATGCTGTATTTACTTTTGAGATATTCATAGTAGAGGGCTACATTCATTAGCTATATTAGGACTTGTATGTGTGACTTCTGCAACAAATATAGGTTATATGCAATCATTTCACTTTTTTTTTTTTTTTTTTTTTGGAGACAGAGCCTCAAGCTGTCACCCTGGGTAGAGTGCCGTGGCATCACAGCTCATAGCAACCTCCAACTCCTGGGCTCAAGCGATTCTCCTGCCTCCACCTCCCAAGTAGCTGGGACTAGAGGTGCCCACCACAATGCCTAGCTATTTTTTGCAGCTGTTGTTTGGTGGGCCAGGGCTAGATTCAAACCCGCCAGTTTAGGTGTATGTGGCTGATACCTTAGCCCTTGAGCCACAAGCACCAAGCCCATTTCACTATTTTTATAGTATGTTAATCCTGTATATTTTTCTTTGGGAGAACAAGTTATGCTAATGTTCTTTTAATATATATTTTAATATGACATCTAAAAGAAAAAATCATGGGCATGCACCATAACTTAATTAGTTAAAAATCTCTGTTATTTATTTTAATTCTTGGTTTCTTAGGTCTCCATTCTTCTTCCTATTTTCCTTTTTATCTCTTTTGTCAGTTCAAAAGTCATTGTGTAGATAGTAATGGTGGACTGCAGGAGGATGGTATAAGAGCTGGGGAGAAAAAGTAGCCTGAGAAGTTCAGAAAGATAGCCTCTTCAACTTGGTGTTGGAGTAAGGCAGCAGGAGCAACCCTGTTGCAACTAGTGAATGGTAATCCTTGTGAAGATAGTATTGGGGTGAGGAAGCAAAGACAACCCGAGAAGCTAAAAAGGATTCAGTAAATTAGTAAACATACTGAGCGTGACAGCCAGTTCTCTAAATGACTAAGAAGAACTTTATGAGACTGATTTGGAATGGGACTTATCATTATGAACTCATGATTTCAGAATCTATCCATCTATCTATCTATCTATCTATATACAGATGTAAAGGAACACATATATTTGTGTGTATTTCTTAGCTCTGGCCTGAGAACAACAACACCAAATAAAAATGAATCCAACACTAGCTCTCAAACATTGGTTTCTAAATTCCATTCTATACTCAAAGGAACTAGTATATTTTGAGAAATGGCTGATTCCAGGGATGGACAAGGAAAGTACATATTTAGGTGCCAAGTGGTAAAAAAAAAAAAAAAGGCTAAAAGAATTGTGAAAATAAGTCAAAAGGACACCAATGCCATCTAGAAAGGGCTCCTTATGGTCAAATCTGGGACAATTTGAACATAAAAATAATAATTACAGTAACAGATTATAAACTGTTGAAATAACAGGAATCTAGGAATCTACACTAATGTAAATAAGCAAATGAATAAGCAAATGGAGAGAAAAGGTAGCTCTGTGTATAGGATAATACCATTTGATAAATGTAAAGGGGATTAGACATCTATTCCATCTAATTATATGGAATTAGAAAAAGTGCCACCTTAAAACCATCATAGTAATAACTAAAGCAGGAAACACCACTGGATGTTAAAAGCACTAGGTATGAGAGGGATGAAAAAATATTTATATGGTTTTACATTGTTTCAAAGTATTTCTACACAACATACTTAATTACAAACAAAAAAGAAGCAACTTTACAATAGAGAATCCTAACAGACACTATGTTAATCAAGTAATCAGAACCTGTACAACCAGTAAGGGGGCAAATGGATATCATATGCCACAAAGCTGGACTGCAAGGAGAACAATATCATCACTTCTGTGATATTTTTGAGAAAAATTACATAAATGGGACATGAGGTAACACTTGAAAACTCCATTTGAGTGATAAATTGATCCACAAAGTGATGGACCTGTGACCCTAAAACATGTATATCAAAGATATAAAACGCAAGGAAAGACTGAGGCATTATTCCAGATTTAACGAACCTATAAAGACGTGAAACTAGTTATGGCACGTGATTCTGGATCCTTACACTAGAAAGGACATCAGTGAGGCAACTGGTAAAACTTGAACGCAGTCTCTACATGAAGAGTACTCTTCATGATTTTTTGTGTTGTTCTTTCAATTTTTATGCAGGTTTTATATTGTTGGAAAATAAATTATTTTATTAATCTTAGATTATGAAATAATCTTCAATATGATATAGTATAAAACTAAATTGTGATTCATACATTAAACAAAAACTTCACAGGAATCTGATGAATTATTTATTTATTGAAGTAGGTACTCAAATAAGCAGAAACATTTATTTTGAATTATATCCCTATTAAAAACCAAGAAACCATTCAGTTCATCATTATAGAGTTGGAGACTGAAAATAAAGATGGGGCACTATGATTTTATGGTGGTTCATGCCTATAATCCTAGAATTTTGGGAGGCCAAGGAGGAAGGATTGCTTGAGGCCAGGAGTTCAAGACTAGCCTGAATAACACAGCAAGATCCTATCTCTACAAAAGAAATGAAAAAAATCCACTGGGTGTGATGGCACACACCTGCAATCCCAGCTACTCAGGAGGCTAAGACAGGAGGATCTCTTGAGCCTAGGAGTTTGAGGTTGCAATGAATTATGATAATGCCACTGCATCCTAGCCCAGGCAGCAGAGGAAGACCCTGTCTTAAAATATATATACAGTAGAACTTCAGTAGTTGACCACCTCCTTACATTGACCACCTCCTTACATTGGCCTAATTTTCAGAGACTAGACATGCACCAAATGTACATATCATTATAATAGGCCTAGTTCTTTATCTTGACCACCTCTGTATGTTGACCAGTTTGTTACAGTCCCTCGGGTGGTCAATTTACAGAGGTTCTACTCTATTTGTTATGAGGAAATCTCTAAATTTCTTATTTAAATAAGATACTAACAACATATTCTGCCTCAAGGTTTGCTCACAAGTTTTTGTAATTCAATGCTTAGCATCCCAAAACATAGGTCAGCCAAGACCAGGAGATTATAGAAGTGAGTACAGCAAATATTCCCATCAAGGTCACTGCTGACAGCAATCAACACAAGGGACTTTTTAAAAACGTTTGTTCCTAATACCAAACTCAAGGACCACATTCAAAGCACCCACACTAGTAGCCATGCATGACCTTTACAATGGTGTATACAAAATGCTGAGTTGGAGAACTGTCAGATGGAATGGAGAGATGAGATAATAGCTGGGAGAGAATGTTAAATGGGCTCCTACCCAGCCAAAACTATCAGATTTCTCTGAAATGGCATGTGACTTCACTGGGGTATCAGTTTACTTTAGGCACTTGCCATCATCTGGAAAGAGATTCCTTGAAAGGGTATTGCCATCTGCTGGTGGCTCACTTCTCATGGACAGATGCCCTTAAAATCTAGGGACTGCACCTTAACCTAGAGTACATCCAAGTGGTGATTTCCTTTACATTGTTAAAATTAGGCAGTCATCTCTGTTGATTAGACAAATATAAAATTCTCCTGAGGATGTTAAGTAGGCAAGGTATTTCAGAAAACATAAGAAAAAAAAAGATGACAAACATATTTTACACAGATGTTTTCATCCAAGTGATTCACTAAAATCTTGGAGATAAAACTGTCTTCATGTTTAAGCAAACATTAACACACTTTAATAAAAGTGATGATGACTCCTATAGTTGGGAAAAAGATGGAAAATGTAGTGCATTGGTTTATGGAGCACATATTTAAAGACCAAGTCTAAAAATCTCTGAGATTCCTAATATCTTGGAGGTATTTTCCGTGCGGTATATGAAAAGAAACACTAGCCTCCAGGCACAAAGGTGCAGATTTAGGAGGTTAAAGTGCCCCTTTTTAGTGAAATTCCCCAGATGCATACGTGTTTTATATTGCAGAAACAGTTGTGCAGGCAAAATTCAGTCCTTCAGGAAGCAATATGAGTTTTAGAACTATAAAAGTTCCCTATCTGCCCAGTATAACTCCAAGTTCTATGAATATAATCGATATGGAATTAAGGCATATTATTTCACTCACATTTTATTCTTCATTCTCTTTTCTTTAAGAATAGTACAGGACGTCTGTATCAGGAAGCAGCAGGACTGACTTCAGAATAGGCCAGTTTTTATTGTCTTACTTAGTAACGGGAGGTGATAGAAGGTATGAAACTTTAAAAGATAAACAAAAATATTAGAGAGCTGAAAACATGGCCTATAAATGAAGGTTAAAGGATTTGCTATCAAAGTACTTAGTCTAGAAATGAGGAGTATGCTTAATCACATGGATTTGAAAATGGCTCATAAAGAGCAACCCTTGACCAGTTTTCTCTACCTTTGTCAAGGACATGATAAAAACAAACTAAAAGTAGAGGAAAAGAACAAGGGAATGAAGGAAAAATCAGTAAATAAAAATAAACAAAATAAAGTAAAACCATAAGGGCAAAGAATAGAGTGTAGTAGAAAAACATCCACATTTGGAGTCAGAAATTTCACTATTTCACCTGACTTGTTGACTGGGCAATCTTAGACAAATTAAGTATCAAAGAACAGCATATCCTTGAGGTAACATGAACTTCAGAGAAAGATGTGATTCTTTTTGACTTCCAAGTTGGTTTTGTTCATTGGACACATGAATGTGAGCCAAGTTCTTAAAACCTCTAAGCCTCAGTTTTCTCATTTGTGATGCAAGAATAACGATGTTTATCTGACAGGGTTATTATCAGACTATGAAATCCAACAATGCCAGGAATGCACTTAACAGAATGTCTGACACATTGTAAGTATTCAGGAATATTCTTCCCCTGAGTCTTCTGCAGTCTGTTTCCTTACCTGTCAAATGGAAGGTAACGATATCTGCCCAAATAAATGCCTAGATAAAATACAGGTAGCCCATACATACATTCTCTCTCTGAGCCTTGCCTTCCCCTCTATAATGTGAGTGCAACAATACTTACATGCATACCACACAGGAGGATTGCCAAAATAATAAAATAGATAATGAATATAAAATTATGAAATAATGAATATAAAACTCTATACTGGATATGGCACATAGTAAGGGTTCAACAAATCTGTTATTACTATTATTCAAAATTAATGTCTCGAAACATATTACCTTATAATCATGCCTAGCCATGGATCAGCTGGTCTTTTCAGCAATCATTAAGTCCCCTCCAAAAGAACAAAAATTGTTGTCACTAACAGTAACATCAATGACTAAACTTTTGTCCTGGCAATGATATTCAAGGAGATTTCAAGTCACTAGGAAGAGACTTTTAGTAAAGTCTCATGAACTTTACTAAAGTTCTTTCATAGTAAAGAATCATGAACATTTAAACAGGTGACACTGGTTAAAAACCTCAAGACATTTCATTCAACAATGAAATGAAGGGTGGTAATTGTTTTCAGCATCCATACATTCTCTGCTTCTAATTACTTCATTGTTGAAGTATAGAAACAGAGAAAAGGAATGCCACCTATTCTATGGTCTGCCTATTAACCCTAAAGAGAACCCCCCTTTGCTCTCTATTTACAGACACCAGTGAACTGCAAGAGTAACAATGATTCCAGAGGTACACTTGCTGACTCCAAACAGGGTTGATAGCAGCACCAGGAGGACTTGGCTAAACTGTAAGGTTTGCAGGTTTGTTACTTTTGCTCTACTTCCTCCCCTTTCAGTCCCTTACCTCTTATACATCATGTCCTTTCAGACTTTTGCCAGGGCTCAGGCTCAGGGACCTGCCTTCAGGGCAGCCTTTTGTCCTGTACTCCACCTCCGGAAAGTCTCCATGTACTCTGTCCCATCTCTTCAACTCACTGTTCTGTACACTGATAATCTAATAGGCAAACCCACAATAATATGATAGTATAGTACAGGGTTTTCTGCACCAGGAAATTTCTATTCTGTCTTAAACCCAAAGAACAATGGTAAGCCATTTATTCCCCAAACATTCACAGAGCACTTGCTATTTTCTATGCATTATGGTATACAGATAATACGTGCATGAGTGAAATATGGACTCTGACCAAAGAAGCTCACAGTCTAATGTAAACGTTAAAATACAATTAAATAAGTGGTTTTACAGATATGTACAAGAAATTATAATAGGAAGCAACTAGGGTACAAAGAAGCTGAGTAACATACTCCAAGTCACAGACATGGAAGTGGGATTTGGGTCTTGATTCTGTTTGAGAGTAGTAGTGAGAGTAGTTCCTGTGAGGTCAATTATTTTAAAATAAAAATCATAAAATAATTTAGAAAATGTACTCGCTCAATTTAATAAAAATAAAACTTCAAAATAACATATTGAACCAGTAGAGAAAAATACATGATAAATATTGAGACATTTTGTCTTCACTACTCATCCTCAGTGCCTAATACAGTGCCTGATACATTATAGAGATCCAATAAATATTTATTTTCAATAAATAAAATAATACTTATAAAACTAAATGTATATCTACCTATGACCTAGCAATTCCTTGCACAGGTATTTACCTAAGATATATGAAACCATATCTCCTTTAAAAAACTAGTGCAAAATTATTTATAGCAGCTTTATTTGTTTGGGGGGGTTGTATTTTTTGGTGGATTTTTTTTGAGACAGAGTCTCACTCTGTTGCCCTGGGTAGAATGCCTGGGCATCATTGTAGCTCACAGCAACCTCAAACTCTTAGGCTCAAGAGATCCTCTTGCCTCAGCCTCCCACGCATCTGGAACTATAGGCATGTGTCACAATGTCCAGCTAATTTTTCTACTTTTAGTAGAGATGGGGTCTCAATCTTGCTAAGGCTGGTCTCAAACTCTTGGACTCAGGCAATCCACCTGCTTCAGCCTCCAAGAGTACTGGAATTACAGGTGTGAGCCACTGTGCCCAGCCCTGTAGAAGCTTTATTTATAACAACTAAGAACGAAAACAACCCAAATATCCATCAATGAAATGGATTTAATTTTTTTTTAAAAAAACTGTGGTGTATTTATATAATGGAATACTCATCAAAACTAAAAGGAACAAATTACTGGTACATTTTTGAAACATGAAGAGTCTCAAAAATAGTATGCTGAGTAAAAGAAGGCAGATACAAAAATACATAGTGAGTATACTTTTCATTTATAGGAAGTTCTACAATAGGCAAATATATCTGACATGAAAAAACAAACAAACGCAGAACAGCAATTTCTTCTGGACAGGGAGTCAGAACAAGAGAAAATCTTCCAGGGTTACAGGAATGCTCCGCATCTTAAGAGGAGTTAGGTTACATAGGTATATTCGTTTGTCAAAGTTCAGCAATGTTTACTTAAGATTTATACACTTTTAGGCTCAGTGCCTGTGGCTCAAGCAGCTAATGTGCCAGCCACATACACCAGAGCTGGTGGGTTCGAATCCAGCCCAGTTCTGCCAAACAACAATGACAACTACAACCAAAAAATAGCCAGGTGTTGTGGTGAGTGCCTATAGTCACAGCTACTCGGGAGGCTGAGGCAAGAGAATTCCTTAAGCCAGGAGTTGGAGGTTGCTGTGAGCTTTGATGGGTGACAGCTTGAGGCTCTGACTCAAAAAAACAGCAACAACAACAAAAAAGATTTGTACATGTTTAAATGAAAATTCTATCTAAAAAATTAGGCAAATATTGAACTTTACTAATATAAATCCTTAATAAGTAGTTACAAAGAAACATGCTAACATCTACAGATTACTTTGAAATGCACCAAAAAACAAGATGGATAGAGGGAAGGATAGATATGTGATAAGACAAATATAGCAAAATATTAATAGAATCTATGTGATGAGCATACAAGTATTCCTTACAATATTCTTTAACTTTTTCTGTGTATTTAAAATTTTCTACAATAAAATGTTTTTTGTCAAATGAATGAATAGAATAAGAAATAAAGAAACAAAATAAGTGAAAATATTAGCACCAAAAGAATGTTGGAGATCATCTATTCTAAAATTACATCTAATGCAGATATCTCCTCTACAATCTTCCAAAACAACGGATCATGCCAAAGTCAGTTCATACGTGTTCAGTGGTGGGAGGGTCACAATGTTACAAGGTAGAAGAAGATGGCATCTTTGTAACTAAAAATAGTTACTATGAGTAATATTATTAACAATAGTAATATTTGCGCAGGGAATGAAGGAAGGACAGTGTGGTTTTGCGTAAGAACTATATTCCAAGGAAATAGAAATCTGGGTTTGGTTTAATCTCTCTTCTTCCTAGATCCTTACCCCATGGACTGATTTGTTTGCCTTGTTTAACTTGATTAACCTATCTGGCCAATACGTTTTCATAGTCATTAATTCACTTATTCAATAACTGATTATTAAGTCCATACTAGATTTCCTTTTTTTTTCTTTTTGAGACAGAGTCTCACTTTGTCACTCTCAGTAGAGTGCTATTGGCATCACAGCTCACAGCAACCTCAAACTTCTGGGCTCAAGCAATTCTCTAGCTTGAGACTTGCTTGCCAGGACTACAGGTGCCCGCCACAATGCCCGACTATTTTTTGTTGAAGCTGTCATTGTTGTTTGGCAGGCTTAGGCCAGGTTCAAACCCACCAGCCCAGGTGTACGTGGCCAGTGCCCTAACTGCGGAGCTACAGGTGCCAAGCCCATAATCTATTTCTTAAAATCTTTCTAGCTAAGTTCCTGAAGGCAAAGAGGTAGACTTTTACAGTAGAGATTCCTTTCCTCTCTAAAACCTATGGATCAGGGTAAAAAAAATTAAAGAATCAGCCAGTTGATCTGTTCCAAATAGTTAACCAATAGGAAATTCACATTTTTCTTAGCGGAAAGAGGTTTATTTGGGTTGTGTATAATTGTTTTCTTTCTCATGGAAAATAAAGACTACATTACACATTTAAAATTTCCTGTGTAAATGTCATTTTTTGTGGAAGATCCTTTTTCAAGCTGTGGCCTCTTCTAAAAGCTCTTTGCGCTGCCACTCTCAATCAGAAGCTTCTTCCTTATGAGGCCATAGCTCCTCCATGTGGTTGACAGATGTAAGACACTTCAATTCCAGCCACAGAAGCAGTTAAAAAAAATAAAATTAATATGATCATACTAGGATTAACTATAAGGTGAAAAACACTAGAATGATGTTACCTTCACTCCATATCCCTAGATTCTCACTATTTTATATGATTAAATAATCCAGCTCAATGAGTCAATGATGGTACTTGGGAGAGAATCCAGAGTACAATTTTAGTCTCAGAATCTTGTTTGAATCTGCACTGGTTTAAGGCAGTGTATAAGTTTTAGCTACTTGCATCTAATTCTAAACAACAAATTCAATGTTTTTGTTTTGATCCATGGTAAATAGATGCCATAACATGAAAAAATATAGACTCTGCTTCATTGTAAAGTAGTCTCCTCCTACTTAACTTTTGGATAGTTTAAATGAATATATATTAATAGAAAGTTGTCTTACAGCTGCTTCTGATAACTAAAATACCGGGTGACCAAATTACAATCCAAAGGACATTCTCATAAGGTAAAAATTTAGATTAAGCTAACAAGATACACTTTCAAATAAAAAAATCTACCTCAGGAATTTAAACAACATGAAATGTAAGTGGGTAGTGGCTTCTAGGTCTCAAAGGAGTAAGGTGCCAGCCCCATATGCTGGAGGTGGCGGGTTCAAACCCAGCCTCAGCCAAAAATTGCCCAAAAAATGAAATGTAACTGACACAAAATATAAGGCCTTGCCTTAAAATTTTTCAGGAAATTAAGTGCAACTGGATATGTAAAACATAGATTATCAGCAACACATGTAAAAAATGAGTCAGTGGTGTAAATTGATTATTTGAAAGCTAATATGAATTTGGGCTACTTTAAAATAAATAGAAACAATCTGTATGTCCATCAACAAAGAAAGAATAATATTGGTATAGTTACTATACTGCAATATAATGTAGCAGTGAATGAATGAGCAAAGCTTTGCATACCAAAATATCCAAATCTCTCAAACATTATAGGAGTTGTGAAAGAACATATACCTACAGAGGACACCAAAAAAATGTATAGACATTTTAAGAAATGTTATCAATGTATGATAACAATGTATGACTTCTTGAAGTTGAATTGAAGGTACTATTACTGGCCAAGTGTACTTAGATATGCTACACACATCCATTTTACCTGCAGTGCATACGCTTTGGGAGAACGATCTATTTTACTTTCAACAAGATCTCTTAAAATGTATATACACATTTTTGGCACCTCTGGTATAATCAGATAAAATTTTTATGAAGTTTCAAAATTTTTAAATGCATGGCTGGGCGTGGTGGCTCACGCCTATAATCCGAGCACTCTGGGAAGCCGAGGCAGGTGGACTGCTTGAGCTCAAGAGTTTGAAACGAGCCTGAGCAAAAGAAGATCCCGTTTCTACTAAAACAGAAAAAGTGAGTCAAGAGGATCGCTTGGGCCTAAGAGGTGGAGGTTGCTATGAGCTATGACACACCATGACACTCAGAGCTTGAGACTCTGTCAAAAAAAATAAAAAATTTAAATGCAAAATGATACTACATATTACTTAGAAACATATGAGTATATAATAAAAAGAGAGAAAGAAATACAGAGTTACTTGGGAGAGCAAATACATTTAAGGAAGCTACACAGAGAGTTTTGATTCTATTTGGGAATATTCCATACCTTAAATCTTGTGGTGAGTCTATGAATACCTACTGAATTATTCTTTATATCTTTTTGTATATCTTAAGTATTATATGATAATTTTTTAATTCTAGATTACATTTAAAGAAGTATATTGTCAACAAGGGAGAAGTTATTGAAAGTCATGTGCTTTATACATGTGCTAATAAGACCATATTTTGACTTTCATGTTCTTTTGAGGAGCACCCAAGCATTGGAAAGAATATATTGATAGAAATAAAGGAAGTATATTGAGAGGAAAAGGCAAGGGATTCAAATCCAAATCATAGTAAAAATAGTTAAATTTACATTTTTAAAAATCCAAGGTCTGACAATTAAGTTCATGAACTTGCCACCATGTGCTTATGGCAGCACTATACAAACAACTCAGTAAAGTTTCATCATTCTGGTTTATGAGTGACTCACAGTTGTGTTCATGATGACATGTGGTGGCATCTTGCTGAGTAACGTTCATTATTGTTGTTCTGTGTGTTTCATGTGCCATCCCAAGAATGTTAGAGCTTGAATTAGAGCAACAAACAAACATTAAATTCCTTGTTAAAATTGGCAAGAGTGGAAGTGAAATCAGAGACATATTGTCCAAGTTTATGGGGATCATGTCATGAAGAAAACAGCAGTGTACCAATGGATTAAATGTTTTTCTGAGGGAGAGAAAATATCACTGATGAAGAGAAGTCAGGGTGGCCAGTGATGAGCAGAACTGACTAAAACACTGCAAAAATTTGTCAAATTGTGAGTCAAAATTGTCAGCTAACTGTGAGAAACATATCAGACCAAGTAAAAACATTGAGAGAGAAACAGGAAAATCTTAACTGAAAATCTTGGCCAGTAATTCATGCCTGTTGCATAGTGACAATATACCAACTCATATGGCACTGTCTGTGAGGGAGTCTTTAGTCAGGAGACAAATAACTATATTGGAACACTCTCTATACTCACTGGATCTGGCCCCCAATGACTTTTCTTTACCTGAAAATAAAGGAAATATTGAAAGGAAGACATTTTGATGATATTTAGGACATCAAGGGTAATATGATGACAGGAAAGATAACCATTCCAGAAAAAAAGGAGTTTGAAAATTGCTTTGAAGGGTGGACTAGGTACTGGCATCAGTGCAGCTTCCCAAAGTGAGTACTTTGATGGTGACCAGAGTGATTTCAGCAATGAGATATGTAGCACTTTTTCTAGAATGAGTTTGTGAACTTAATTGTCAGACCTCATATAGATGCCAGGGCCCATACCCAGATATCTGATATAATTAGTCTGAGGTAGGCCTTGGGCATCATTACTTTTTAAAGTTTCCCAGATGTTTCTAATTCACAGTCAGAGTTGAAAGCCACTAGGATAGTGGTTGGGGGGACTGTACCTTCTACAGGGTTCTTCACATTTCTTATCATTTTTTCACCATCTAACATGTCTCAAAGCCACAATTTTATGAGATATGAATAGACAATAAGATCCATGTGTGCAAGGACTGTCTTGGTCATTTCTATGATACTTTGTCATCTGTTCATTTATGTGAATCTCATGAAAATTATAGAGGACAATTGCTATAAATTATAATTCTGAGACACTAACTACAACTGAGTCAAATTGGTTAAAAACTAAATTTTCTTTCCACTATCTCCAAATGGAGGTAAGCTCATTATTTAGGGTGGGAGTAGGAGTGGGGACCTGAGGGTATAGAAATCTTCTCTTGATTAGCTAGCTTTCTCACCTGAATCTGTAAAGGCTTGGACATCAGAAAAATTGTACATTTATGTAGGTGTTTGAAGGAAGACGTGACAAACCATCCAGAAATTTTTTACTAAAAAGTCATCATTGCAAAGTATTATAGCATGGTTCTGGAGTTATACTAGATCTTGTTAACTTACCCATTCATTCATTAATTTAATAATATCTGTTGAACAAACTCTAAGTGTCAAGCCCTGATCTAGACACTGGAGATTCAGTAGAGAAAAGATAGACATTGCCTTTCCCCTTGTGAGGCTTACATTCAGGTGAAGGAAACAGACAGGGAACCAGTAGGTAATTACAGATCATAGTAAGCATTACTAGGGTTACATATCAGTTTCACTGCTTACCAGTACTGTCAGCAAGTTACTGACTTCTCTAAACCTCATTTGTAAAACAGGGATAACAAGTGTTTTACTTACTAAAACACTAAAAGGGTTGTTTTGAGGATTAAACTGGTTAACTGTGCAGCACACAGTAATAATAATTAACATCATAATACTGATAAGGATATTCCAGTGATTACACAGCATTTTAGCACTTACATACAAACTCTCCTTTTTTAATTAAATCATAAACAAACTTTCTTTATGTTAAAAAACCGGTTACCACCAAATCGCCTTTCACCTCATTCTGTCCTCAGCAGACTTCCCTTCTAATATCAATCCTGTAGATAAAGATTACTCCTCTCAGTCATCTTTTGTCTACATTGTGGAAATTGGGCTTCTTTCATATTTTTCTACAAACATTTTTTTCCACTCCCAAGCTATTTGTGTCTAATTTTGCCACATACTTTCCATTTCTCTTTTACTTTTCTCCAAAAGAGAAAACAAATTCAATGTCCAGATTCCTTGAATGTCCAGACCCAGTTGTTTATAGAAATTTGAAGACCAGGAAGGTTTGAGAGCTGTAGGTCAGTATGCCCTCATCCAGCCTGGAACAATAATGCAAATGTGATACTCTATAAGAATGAGCTCACAGAAGAGCAGGGCAGTGTATTCATTTATCAAAAGGAAATTGCACTCAGGATACCTGCTTTCTAGATCAGTGAATAGATGGCTATCAAGCTAAAGTAAACCTCTTAAAAGTTAATTTTTATGTGTAAGTCAAGCTGTGCAGAATGACCCTGAGATGGAATTAGGTTTATGGGATAGGAACCAAGAAGTACATTTACAGCTGTTCAGACACATAAGAAAAACTGCTTCTAGGATAATAACAGGTGAAAAGAATTTCAGTCATCCCTGCCAGAAGGCAGTAGGATGCAGCAGGAAAATACCTGGGTTCCAATCATGGCACTGCACCAGTATTCACTAATCATAAAATTTTATACAAGTTAGGTAACCTCTCTAAGTTGGGCCACTACCCATAAAATGGAGATTATAATAATATCCACCTCATATACTGTTTTAAGAATAAAAGAAGATAAAGATTATGAAAAACATTCCCATTTAAACATTTATTCGATCTGAAAATATATTTCATCTCTGAAAAAAGTAAAACAGGACAGAGGTGTGACTTATTTGGAAAATATCAACACAAATTATAAAGTAAGATAATAAAAAGGAGGGTTTATAACATGGAAAATAAATGAGGGAGAAATCTTTACTAACAGCACATTATACTGTCACTTCAAAAGGGAAAAATGAAAAATAATCAATGAGTATTTTAGTCAAGAGAGAAGATTAAATATGAAGGACATATTTTAAACATAAAGATTAGCTCAACAAATATTATTTCCTTTCACATATCAGAATGTCTGGACCAGCAGATTTGGAATTTTAAAACTCAAAAAACAAGTTCTTAAAAGTTTTTTTGGTTTATGTATAGGATTTAAAAAAAAAAAAACATGAAGCCAAGGTACAATGAATGAAGGATAGATTTGGAATAGGGGGATCTGGATTCTGCTATTACCAGTTGTATAACCTTAGAAAAGCCATATTCTTTCTGAAATCTAGGTCTTTACAAGTGAGAAGATAATAATAATGCCCATCTTATTCTACTTCATAAGGTAATTATGAGTGTAATAGAATTATCAAATGCATATTAGAAATATTTTGTAAATTATAATATATTCTATCAGCAGACACTAGGTACCTTATTGGCTTATTAATAATTTATACTTAATAGAAAACTTTTGCTATGACTTTTTATGACAAATTTTACTTAAAGAGTGAGTGACCTTTCAAGCTCACACAAATGACTCCAAGTCCTTGAAACTGATGAGTAAACAATTCTCTTTACTAATCAGCACTTAGACCCAACAGTAAGTTATAAATCATCACTGTGGTAGCTTTTCAGTGAAAGAAATCACAAAGAAAAAGACTAACATATTTCGCCATATAAGCATTTAACATTTTTGAACATAAGAAATATAAAATTTTGGAGTAGGGAGGAAGCTGTCGTTTTTTTTTTTCTGGGTTTATAAGAGGGTACATGTGATTAGATTACATTGTTTGCATTTGTAAGGTAAAGTCTGAGTTGTAGTTGAGTCCTTCACCCAAGAAATGTCCCAAATGCCTATACATTATACATATTAGGTGGGAAATTAACTGAATCTCCACCTTCTTCCCCTTCTTGAATTTAATTATTTTTTTTCTTATGTGGGTCTACACTTAGAAATTAAAATTAAAAGGAAGAAATATTTACAACATAAATGACAAAGATTAATAGTCTTAATAAATAAATGGCTTCATAAAAATAAATGAGCAAAACAATAACACTTCAAAGATAAATTAGCACAGGAGCATTAGCACTTTTGCAAATAAATAAATAAACCCATGGGAGATAAATCAACTTTTTTAGTCATTAAGGAAGTAAAAATTAAAGCCATAATATAGGTCTTAACTCTCGTCTTGAGCATTACTTAGCAAAGCTTCAAAATTTCAATCATGCTGTACTGGTACAAGTGAAATGAGAACTTTCTTTTTTTTTTTTTTTTTTGAGACAGAGTCTCAAGCTGTCCCCCTGGGTAGAGTGCCGTGGCATTACAGCTCACAGCAACCTCCAACTCCTGGGCTCAAGCGAGTCTCTTGCCTCCGCCTCCCAAGTAGCTGGGACCA
>CAUYTI010010968.1:0-78240 GCA_963575145.1 Galago senegalensis | reverse complement strand
AGGAGGAAGGAAGGGAGGGAGGAGGTAAGGAGGGAGGGAGAGAAGGAGGAAGAGAGGGAGGGAAGAAGGCAGGGAGGGATGGAGGAAGGGGAGGGAGAGAAGGAGGAAGGAAGGGAGGGAGGGAGGAAGGGGGAGGGAGAGAAGGAGGAAGGAAGGGAGGGAGGAGGTAAGGAGGGAGGGAGAGAAGGAGGAAGGGAGGGAGGGAAGAAGGAAGGGAGGGAGGGAAGAAGGGGGAGGGAGAGAAGGAGGAAGGGAGGGAGGGAGGGAGGAAGGGGGAGGGAGGGAGAGGGAGAGAAGGAGGAAGGAAGGGAGGGAGGGAGGAAGGGGAGGGAGAGAAGGAGGAAGGAAGGGAGGGAAGAAGGGAGAGAGAGAAAGGTGGGCATAGGGAGAGAAATTTTTCTGGCTAGGGGAACTTTGTTTTATTGAGCTACTAGTTCTTGGCTCTGGAAATCTAGAGACACAATCTAGGAAGGAAGAACTCACTCTGCCTAACAAAGAGTTGAAGAGTTTGTATTTCCCTGGGAGGATGGGGGATGGCAGCATAAGAGGAATTGAGGCTCTCGCTAGGTGGAGAAGACAGGCGCTCAGTGAGGGAGATTCCCTCCAGTATTAAGATACAGACTGGGAGACTCAACTCACTTCATCTGCCTGCAGCCTACTGCCCCGTCCAAAAAAATATAATAATAATAGATCCCAGGAGCTGAGGTGAAATCTAAAAAATACATAGTGAGAGTAAATTAAAATAAATTTAGTGAGGTCTTTTGAGAGCTTCAGTGATCGACAACAATTTGCTCCAACACTAGTCGTCATCCGTGGGAAGAGGCATCGGGTTAGAACACTATGTCCCTGCAGTCGGGACTTGTTTTACAACTCATGATGAGTTCGTATAACTGGCGATGCTGTCTTTTTCTTTCTCTCTTAGAGGTAAGGAGAACAGTGTGTCTTACACGTGGCATTTTATAAAATTCATACATTATGAATATGGCGGTTGTTTTAATAGATGCGTCAATGACTTCATCTCTCCAGACCACGTTTCACAGACACTTGCGTGATCACAACCCCTGAAAATGTCAGAGTCCAGGCCGGCAAAGACAGGCTCAGTTAATTTTTTTTTTGAACTGACATCTCTGAGTTCAGGAAGTCCTTCTCTAACATGTGGTGGAGTGCGGAGAGGACTCTAGCTTAGGTTTACCTGACACCTATGCCACCAGCTGATGAGCAGACTAAGGGTGTACTTTCCTGATCTCACTGGGTCATCAATATCTTTAATCTTGCCACCTGCTTATCAAGACAGAGAAAGGCAATTTAGAGCACTAGACCTCTATAAACAAATACGTCCCATTAGATTATTTCTCTCTGTAAGATTGCTTGTCCATTTTTAACATTCAGTGAAATTTGGAAAAAGAGGAAACGTATGATTTTTATTCCTTTTTTTTTTTTTTTTTTTGAGACAGAGTCTCAGTACGTTGCCCTCAGTAGAGTGCAGTGGCATCACAGTTCACAACTTCAAACTCTTGGGCTTAAGCAATTCTCTTGCTTCAGCCTCCCAAGTAGCTGGGACAACAGGTGCCCGCCATAATGCCAGGCTATTTTTTTATTGCAGTTGTCATTGTTGTTTAGCTGTCCCAGGCCTGGTTCAAGCCCTCCACCCTCATTGTATGTGGCCAGCACTGTAACCACTGTGCTATGGATGCCAAGCCATTATTATTATTATTATTATTTTGAAACAGAATCTCACTTTATTGCCCTGGGTAGGCGTGCCATGACATCATAGCTCACAGCAACCTCAATACTCTTGGGCTCAGCTCCTTAAGTATCTGGGACTACAGGCTCCTGCCACCATTCCTGGCTAGTTTTTCTAGTTTAGTAGAAACAGTCTCGCTCTTACTGAGGCTGACCTGGAACTCCTGAGCTCAGGCAATCTACCCGCCTCGGCCTCCCAGGGTGCTGAGAGTAGAGGCATGAGCCACTGCACACAGGCCTCCATATTATTCTTCTTAAAGAAAAGACTTGAGCTTCCTAATTCCATCTTAGCCTACTGGAGACTGAGTACGGCACGTTGAAGGCAAGGTCTTTGGTTAGGATGGAGAGCATGGCACAGGGAGAACCTTCTTCAATGAGGCTACAAAGCTTTAGCAAAACTCCCAAATGTTCACATGCAAGTGGCTGCAGGCTTGCACACACATACTTGATGTATTTGGTGTTAAAAGTTATAATTTTTGAGCTAGATAGACACGGGGCAAAATAGCCAACACGTGTCATGGAGGGAAGCACTGCCATCTGCAATGCAGGAGCATTCGCCAGAGTTGCTCATGTACAAAGGGGCAAAAAACTGTGACAAACACACAGAGGAGGCTGCAGGAGTTCTTGCTGGACCTGGTTGTTTGAGCAACCGAAACAAGACTGGCAAGAGCTGAATGTCACAGGTCACTGGCTGTAAGCCAGGTGCTCCTGTACTCTGTCACTAACACCCATGATATGCCTAAGATCGTAGTATCAGCAAACCCTAGGGCTGAGATGCAAACCCAGGGCTGGCCACTGCCTGAGCTCCTGCCCCTTCCCTTCTCTCAGGCTTCCTCCCCTCTTCAGGCTTTGTCTTCATTCCCAGACCCTAAAGCGTCCTGTGGCTCTTCTCTCTCACCAGCTCTGCAGCTCAGAAGGAACCTGCCAGTTGCCCGCCAACCTCCTGCTGGCAAACGACCTTCTCACCTCACAACTAACCTTGTGTTCTCCATTCAGGGCTGACAGGTGACCGCAGTCCCTTTTTTCCAAAAATGTCACCAAGCCATCTTCACAGAGAAAAGGCAATGCTGACACTCTGCTTTTCCAACGACTCCCCCAGGACGTTTAATCCCTGTGACCTTGTGGCTGTTTAAGAAGAGCAAATCCCCACACCTTGTCAGCAGGTGACAGCCAGCATTTTGTTTAATGGGCCCAAGGGTGGGCACCGTTTGCAATGGGGGAGCAAAACATTGGGCTGGTGTTTAAAAAGCAAATGTGGGTCTCAGTGATCCTCTTGTGCACCGAGAGGACACCAGTGCAAGTTTTCTCCTTGTCATCTATAGGCAAAAACAAATCCCAAGCACAGATACTCAAATCTACATCGTCTTGATGATAAGCTAGCAAGATGCCTCTTTTTGCCAAAACACTGGAGGACCTCCCAATTTAGTATTTCTGACGCCAAAACTGCACGTTACAGTATTACTAAGAAATGCTAAACCATAATAGCTATGGACATTAAAACAGCCGTTTAGTAAGCCAGATGACAACTCGAGTAAATTACTCACATTATCCAGTCAGACGTTCCTGCTAACCCTCCACGTGTAAAAATTATCCCCACTTTACAGATGAAATTGGAACTAAGTCAGAGACCAGGAGTGGGGCTGTTCTGAGAACTGTCAACCACCTCGGACAAGGTTGGTACAGAAATCAAGAGTGGTTTGCAATGATACATTTCTAAACTATTAAGAATAGAGTATGAATGTTTTCACCACAACAAAAAAAGGAGACGGTTATGTTAATCAATTAGACGTATGCATTCCACATTATGTATCCAATCAGCACACTGTACCCCATAAATGCATTAATGTACACAGTTATGATCTAAAAAATAATTTAAAAAAAAGAAATTGAGCATATGTAAAGTCTCATACTCACTGGATGCAGCTGTGATGACCCAGCAATACTGCATTTTTCTAGCCATCTGACCAGGCAATGTTGAATTATTCTAGCAATTAATTTTTACTATATTTTATAAAAATATCAATTTGTTATGGATGGAAATTTAAAAAACAAGTTGTTCTTCACCACAGATGGTTTTAGAAGCATCGTGGAAAAAAATAAATTCAAATGAGTCTAACTTGCCATTTAGTGATTAATCATTCGTCAGCAAACTGACTGGGCTTCTTGACCGGCTCGGGGGCCAGGGACCTACATTCCTGAAGGTTCTGTGAGAGCAGTCAGCTCTGTGTCGGTGCCAGAGTGCAGTTTTGGGTCCATCTTGGTCACTGATCCATCCCCAGTGGGAAAGTGCCTGGTGCTGAGTAGGGCAGAATAACCCACTCTCACCCTTTCCTTGGCGTGCTCTCACTGAGCCTGCCGCACGTCAAGCATTGACAAGGCATCAGGAATCTGAAGGCAAAAAGATCAAAGGAATCCAGTCTGCAGGGTCTGCTTGATGGTGGTCTTTCATGGCTCCCTCACTTTGCCTTTCCTTCTTTTAATAAATATTTATCAAGCCCCGACAAAGATGATAGCCCCAGTGGGGCCCAGGGTCGCCATACTTAGCCAATAAAAATGCAAGGACAGTAAATCATGTTTTTAGTACAAGTATGCTTTGTGCAATATTTTTATATTAAGAGAGGTATTTGCTGTTTCTATGGACTTTAAGTTTAACTGCATGTTCTCAATTTTATCTGGCAATCCTACCTGGGGCTACCATGGAAAATACGACTGACAGTGGCCCATCCCACAGGAGCTGCCTTCCTAGAGAGGAAGGTGATGGGTTTGAATCCAGCCTGGGCCAGCTAAACAACAATGACAACCACAACAAAAAATAGCCAGGCATTGTGGTGGGAGACTGTAGTCCCAGCTACTTGGGAGGCTGAGGCAGGAGAATCACTTGAGCCCAAGAGTTGGAGGTTGCTGTGAGCTGTGACACCACGGCACTCTATCGAGGGCAACATAACAAGACTTTGCCTCAAAAAAAAAAAAGGACCTGGGACATTTCTTCTTTTTTATTATTATTAAATCATAGCTGTGTACATCAATGCAATCATTGAGTACCATGTGCTGGTTTTATATACAATTTGAAATATTTTCATCCAACTGGTTAATATAGCCTTTACCACATTTTCTTAGTTATTGTGTTAAGACATTTATATTCTACATTTAGTAAATTTAACATGTATCCTTGTAAAACATACCATAGGTGTGGTCCCACCAATTACCCTCCTTCTACCCATCCTCCCCCTCCCCTTCTTCTTGGGCTATAGTTGGGTTATAGCTTTCATATGAAATTAGTTTCATAGTAGGGCTGAGTACATTGCTGAAAGGTGGGGAAGTTCCACAAAATAATGAAAACTAAGGCCCCTCACACTTGGAGGCTTCTCTGGGTCAAGCAGCTGGGGTCTCAAGGGAGGGAAAATAAATAAATTAAACTCCTTCATCCAGAAAATAAATACCAAATGGCAAGTGATAGTAGACTCTGCATGAATGAGTAAAGAAGGTTTAATTCTTCTTTGATTATTGCTTCTAGTTTCCCTATGGAGATGAGGAACAAGTTGGTAAAGGGAGATAATCAGGGCATAAAATACTGTGTCTCCTTGGCTTCTTTGCCTTAACAAAATGATAAAAGTGTTTTCTCTTCACTACCCAGTCCTGGTTAAAAAAAAAAAAAAAAAAAAAAGATTTGAGACAGTATTTTTGTCTTTAAGTCAGTTCAAAATAGATCTGCAGAGATTTACCGGGCACCTGCTATGACACTATGTGTAATGCTGGAGCTACCAAGGTCAATGTGACAGCCTCTACCCAGAAACCCCTGGTTCAGCCATCCCCTTGACCCTCCACAGCACACGTTCACCCACTTTTAAGAAATTTTAGATGTCAAGAAGATTTTTGGGAGATGCCTTTATTTGTAATATTTACCAAGAGTCTATGATTTCACTAATATTCACCTGTTTTGAAGGACGTTGTCTGACAGTCTTTTGTGTTTATTATGTTAACTACATTTATTAACAAACAATTTGCTTCCCCGTTTTGTGTTTAAAATTTCCAACAAGAGTTTCTTTAAAGGGATAATCTATGTGCTTCTACTGCGTTAACGGAACTCCAGCCAAAATTTATGCATTTATTCAATCATGATAGTAAGTACATGCTATGATCCAGGCATTGTTCTTCATACGTGGAACACAAGGGTGAACAAAATGTTTAAAACATTCCAGGTCCTCATGCAGGATACATTCTAGTGCAAAAGTACAGTCAAGACACAATTTGCCAAAAAAAGTAAATCATACGGTGTATTATATGAGAATAAGAGCTATTGGAAAAAGAAAGCAAGGTAAGAGAGGTAGGCATGGAGATGCCAAGGACAGAGGTGCTGAACTTGGGGAAGGGAGGTTATAACTTAAAAGAGTAGGTGCTCAGCACAGCATCCACGGGGAAGGTGCTGGGTGATGGAGGTGAGAGTGGTCTACGCAGGTATCATGCTACAGTGAGTGTTCTATGCAAAGGCGGGAACACCAAAGCAGGCTCTGGAAAAGTCACACCATGTGGTTGCACAAGTCTATGGAGACAGTTGTAGCAGATGGGAAAGATGGTAAGGCTGAGGCTGAGAAATCGGGCACTGGACTATGTAGGACATTAGGGAGACACTACACTGACCCTTACCCCAACAGAAATGGAGAGCTAGGAAAGTTTTAATCCAAAGAATGATATAAGAAAAGTATCATTTGTTTTCTATCTTGTGTACTTTGATTTAGTCTATCTGTAAGATATCCAGCAGGCATTTTAGAATTGCGAAAATATCTCAAGCAGCTTAGGACCACTCCTGGGCTATAGAAAGCCCAAAACATGAGTTTAGCGCCAATATTCATTTTATAGAGAACATGGAAATCAAAAATGGACAGTGGACTAGCCCATGGCCATCTCCTGAGTGAGGGTCAAGCCCAGGGCTGGATAGAGGAAGCTTCAACCCGAACTTCACCTTAACCAGAGAGAGCAGCAAGAAGAGCCCAGTCCTGGGTGTATTTGTCCCACTGTCTCTGCCCCCCTTTGTGAGCCAGGCACCAAGTTACAGGCTTTACAGTCTCACCCCCACACTGCAGGAACTGCTCTTCCCAACTCACAGATGAGGAACTGAGACCCAAGGGCTTCCTGCCCTTATTGAGGGCACACACCTAGGACACATAGGAACCAGGGTTCCAAAGCAGGTTTTCATCTGACCCCAGAGCCCACCCTGTATTTGTCACCTAGGGGAGGGTTTGCGAAAGGACTGAGCCCAGTCTCCTATCTGTGTGTGTCTGCAAATCCTCTAACTCAGCTTCTCTTCCTTTCTACAACTCTTGCTGAGACTTTCACTATGTTGACTTGGACTCGGCAATCTTGGAATGAAACTTTTCTAGTGGGAAATCAGTATCATTACGTACAAGACATGTTAGATGGGCCTCTAACAAAATTAGAAACACAATGAGGTCACCTTGACCTGAGCATTAAAAGACAAGGATGGAGACTTCTTGTTTAGCCCCTACATCAAGACATCCTCCTCTCAAAAGGTTTCTCTGATTCCTTCCCCAAATAGAAAGAAAAAGCTCCTACCTCTAAGCATTTATAGGTGTTCTATCACCACAGAGATGTCAACCAGCCTTCATGGAGCCTTCCCTGTGTGGTGTTTAACTTCCACACTCTCTAAACTCAGCTGTGAAGAAGTGCCAGGATTTCAGGGAGCTGCTCTCTTTTGATCACACTGCATCCCTCACTCCTAGAATCATACTGGGCCCAGCGAGGTTGCTCAGCGGATATTTTCCGATTGAATAAATAACCTCCCCTCCATGGCTCAAATTTTTAACCCATAAAACACAGATTCCAGGTAAAAATCGAACTAGATCACAAAGGAGAAACTGTCTCATGAGCCACAAATGCCGAACACTGGTTCTTTCAGATCTGGTTTACTACGATTTGACCTTTTGTTGCTGCTCCGTCCATCCCTGTCCTGTCCTAAGACCCTGTAAATACGGGATGGTGTCTGATGAAACATTGTGCCCCATGTAGTCTGGTGGATAAATAATGAGAAAGAGGGTTTTATTTGAGGGATGAGACAAAAGGAATAGAAAAAGTAAACCAAAAGAACTATGTATCCCCCAAAGAGAACCTGTGTGCTATATCTGATAGGGTCTGGCCCTTTAAAAAAAAAAAAAGTTGCTTTCAAGAGTCTGAATTCCTCTCTCAAGTTCAGGACTTCAATGACTACATCGACTGGCAAAAACAACTACAAAAATCAATAGATGCTGTGTGCTGGATGTGAGGAGACTGCAAAGTGGAGGACTATCCTCCCTGAGGAAGAGAAGAGAAGAGATAAAGGGGAATCAATGGGGAGAGTTTAGGGCAGTCCTTTCATCAGAGCGAGGGAGGGCTCAGGGCATGGGAGGGTGGGCTGCACAGCACCCCACGGTGTTTCTTGTAGAAACCTTTGACTGACAAGGCTACCAGGGCCCCCTTGGAGGCCCAAGCTGGCTTCCTGCTATTCCCCAGGAACTTGGCCTGTTCTTTCCAAAGCCATCCCATCAGTCTACACATGCTGAGTTCATTCCCTAAAAATCTGCTTTCAGAGAGAGAACCAGGCTCCTGAGACCCCAGCCACCACCCACCTGTTATTACTGCCACAAAACATCCCATGCAGGGGCCCTTGCTGCCTCCAGTGAGGAATACGAGCAGCTTACGGCAGTCATGGGTCCACAGGGGATGGAGGAACAGCCTGGTTGCTGGGTCATCCCTCCGGCTTCTGCCTGTGGAGTGGCTGGTCCCCAGGGTTCTCTTGGACCCTTGCATTTTTCCACTCACCACATCAGCCCCCATCCTGTCTGAATTCCAAGCAGGTGCCCAAACCACCATTTAATCAGGTCTTGTTCAGTGGTTTTGTTTTAATTAGGCATGGCACAGAAATGACCTCAGGAAGGAAGAGGCTGGTGCACAGTTCTGATGCCACACTGTGCTGAGCCATGCCGTGCTGAACAGAGGGGAGACTGGGAACCGTGGGCAAGAACCTTTTTATGGTTTCCACAAAAAAAGGGTAAGCAGGTGTAGGACTGCTAGTTGGCATAATTTTGACTTGCTTTGGGGCACAGAGTTTGTCCCTAGTTCTCTGATACCTTGCCCTGGGGTGATCAGAATAGGAAATAGTAATCCGTGGCAAAGGCACTTCTATTTGTTGTTAAGAATCCGAAGTCCCTGGGACGTGGGGGTCCACCCTGTGGAAGAAGCCCAGGCTCTCCAGGAACCACAGAGCACGGCAGACACACTCACAGAGAGAAGCCCACACTGAACCATGACAGGGCTGAGAAAATGATCTCAAGGGCTAAACCGTTGGGATTGGGGGATGCCTTTGTGTATAAATTCTTAGCATGCCCTAAAGAAGCACGGCCTCCACAGAAGAGGCCGTGGTGCGGCTGACATCAAAGGATGAAGTGATTAGAGAAGGTAAGACCACATGCACTGTAGGAATTACATAATTATATGGGAGAAGACCAGGGGTCTTGTGCTCAGGGCGCAGGGCAAGTGAGGGTAGGGAGTCTGGAATGTTGGGAGCACAAGGTAAGGAAGGAAAGGAAGACAATTCCACCCAACGAGGAGTGAACAGAGAACCTGGGGCTAGTGCAACAGGCAAGACAGAGCCGCTGGAGATGACTGATGGGTTTGAGGCTGGTGGACGCAAGAAATTCAGAGGCCACTGCAGTGGTTCAGGTGAGGGACAGCACAGGCTCTGCAGAGGCTGGGCCAGGGGTGAAGGGCAGGGTGAGGGGGACATGGCACCGATAATAACTCTTTGTCTTTGGGCATTTTTTTTATGTGCCGGGTATTTACCTGCAGCATAATTTAATCCTCAAAATCACATGCATAGTTCCGTGGCCCTCTGGGACAGCTGCAGAAACTGAGGCATGCAGATATTACACTAAGTGGTTAATGCATGAGCTGGGACACTGAGGCGTTTGACTCCAGAGTCCATGCGAGTCACCACTACGTGAAGATGAAAGTGGCTGAAAAGGAAGTAGCTCAGGACCCCTGGCCTCCTGATCCTGCTTAAAACCCGGTGGCCAGTGGCCACCCACAACGTCTTTCCCGTTCTCAAAGAACAATGAGAGTTTGAATGACAAACTCTGGACCCTTTTTATTAGCTTTGAAGCATCTGCCAGTGATCACATAATGCATCCTTTTCAATAAATGATAAAAAAAATGCAGTAAAAATATAATTTCTCTTCTGGCCAGGCTGCTCAAGGCTATAAGCACAGGTGCACCATTAACTCTGAGCAGTGAGCAAGGATTCCAGGTACAAAGCTAGAACGAGCTGCTCTCAAATTTCAGGGGGGGAAAGGGCAGCCCTGTGCCTCTGGCCAGACAGGGAGCAAACAAACAAGTAACTTAGCTCAGAGTTATCTCAGAGGTTGTGTTTCTCAGCCCTAGCTGCACATCTAAGTCACCTGAAAAGCTTCTTTAAAAATCTACCAACACCCAAGCCTCATGCTAGACGGGGTGAATGGGAACTTCTGGGTGGAGACCCAGGCAGTGCATGTCAGCAGGGTGTGAGGCTGAGAGGCTGCCACTGGCTGAACTCTGATTGACACCAGAGAAAGCAGAATCTCAAATAGGGGAGGTTAGATGGACCTCACTGAGTGGTACTATCTGAGAGAAAACCCAGGGGAGGTGGGGGAACAAGAGAATCAGAGAATATCATGTGGGTGGGGGAGGTTTTCCAGTCCGGGAAACAGCACACATAAAGGATTCTTGCATTAAGCCTTCATAACATTATGATCAAACATTGTGATGGATCTGAGGTCTTCCCTGCTTGCCCGCTGACAAGTTAACCTGCCACACACTGATGCTAGAAGAAGATATGAGACTCCTGGGTCAGAAGCAAAGGGTGTTCATATTCATGCACAGGGCTGGATAAGCTTCACATTCTCAGGGAATACAGGTGACCCTACAAGGACACCAGGCACACTGGACCTGAGGAAGCTGAGCCTAGGAAACTGCTAATCTAATGACCAGGCCGCTGATAAACCTGCCCAACCTTTGCTTCAGAGGGAGACGTCACCTTTATTATACTGGTCAGGAAACAATCTTCCCTCTCCAAGGAGGAAAAGGCATTTGCTATATTCCAAGGCTGTTTGCTATACAAATATATTTGAAAAGTTAGCACAAAGTCAAAATTGTTCACAAGAATTAAAAAGAAAATGAACAAACTTGGAGAGTTACCTCTCCTTTTGCCCATGAGAAAATTAAGGCACAGATAGGTTGAGTAACTGGACTGAAGTCACACGGCTACTAAATGGAAAAGCCAGGCTATGTGATCAGCTGCGTTCCCATTAGAACAAAGCACATTAGCCGGAGACTGTTTTTGTGAACTGCCAGATACGCAGAGCCAAGAAAATTGTTGGGTACTCAAATCAACACCCCCAAAATAGATGTAAAATGAATTTTTAAAAATCTGCAGGTGTTCACGTATGGCAGAGAACAGGGCAAGAACGGTCCTTGGATCTGTGAAGCTCAGAGTTCAGATAGACAGTCAAGCATTAAGCAAGTGTTTAAATAAATTACTATGTGATTACAATTGTCATAAGTGCTGCGAGGGAGAACATCTAGGAGCACGTGTGGTGGGGAATACGTGCAAATGCTCATATCCTCTCAGGTGCAGGGGGGAGAGGAAGCCAGCTATATAATTTGACCAAGGAGGCAAGAACACACACACAAAAAAAAGCAAAAACGAAAGTGAGCATGTGCAGAATGCTATCAAATTCATCTTCCTACATATTTTTCACAACAATGCACCCTACAGCACTGACATTACCTCTGTCCCCCAAATGGAAAAATCCAGGTTCAGACAAAGCTGCCCTGGCTCTTTGCATTCACAGCTAGCTTGGCAGATGGATATTCCTTGAGTGATGGGAGTTTAGACACAAGAGATAAAAGCTTCCCGATGCTTCCAGCTTGAAAATTTCCGCCTTTCTCTGTGTCTCAAGTTTCTTAAGGGAAAGATAAAGTATTTTATTCTCCTTGAAGAATGCATTTCAAAACTGCAAGTGGCCATTTTTTACAATATCCTTATTTGTAAGAACACAAATGATGGGAGGGTGGTTCCCATCACGATAGCAGGGAACCGCCCTTGGAGCATTTGAAGGGCAAAAGATCACTTTCCAAGGTGAATATGGTCTACCCAGGGACACCTAGCACAAAAGCTACTGACGTCCATGAAAACTAGGACACTCTGTCGTCTTGAGCCCTTTCACTTTTCGGATCCACTGTCTCTGTTAAACTCGAGAGCACCTTGGCGAAAGTGACAGGCAGTGAATAAGAGGGTCAGTGACGAGTGAGATGAGATTGGAGGGAAAGAAGCAAAGCTCAGAGCATGCAGTGTCTTGCAGACTGTGAAAAAAAAAACGGATTTTATACTAAGCTCCCCCAGAAGCCCGAGGGAAGAATGTTCAGCTGGGGCTGGGGAATGGCATCCTCGCTGTGCATTTGTTTGAATATACCTCTCTTACTGCTGTGTCTCTTACTGCTGTCTTATGGCAGCATCAAAGACAACAAGACCAGAAGTGGAAAAAACAGCCTGGAAGTCAGCATTGTCATGCAGGGGAGTCCCCAGGGTGATTTGGACTTGTGAGTCCAGTCAACCTAAGCAGAGATGGGCAATCAGGATGGCACTTTGGAAAATGAATTCACAGGACTCGGTATTAAATTTAATGTAAAGAATGAAGAAAAAAGAGGTATGGAGAATAACTTTCAGGTTTCAAACATGAGCAACTGGTCATTTACTGAATTGGAAAAGCCTTGGAGTGAAGCCTATTGGGGGCGAGGGAAGGAATCATAATTTCTGTTTTTGTTCATTGTGAGTTGCTGGGAGACAGTTAAGCAGAGCTACCCGGGTGGTGTTGGAATGTAAGCCTGGATCCAGGACGAGAGAGAGGCTGGATAGTTCAGATTGAAGTGGGGAGTCTTTGCCCTCTAGGAGGCTTCTGATGCCAGGGACTAAAAGGGATAGCTTAGAAGACAAAGGGCCCAGAACTCTTCCCAGAGACATTCCGACATGAAAAGATTGGAAGGAAAGGACCCATCAGGAAAGACTCAGGATGGGCTCCCAGGAAGGCAGCAGGAACGACCGACCGGAGGGTCTGGAGTCACAGAAGCCCCAAGAAGACAAGCTTTCCAGAAAGAGGGAGCCTGCGCTGAATGCAGAAACAGCCATGCTATCTGAGACTAAAGGCTGACCACTGGACTCCACACTGTCAAAGCCATTCCGTCCACTTAAACGGGGAGGGATGCTGTGGGGAGTGGCGGAATCCATGTGGAATGGGTGGAGAGAGCTTGGGGAGTGAGATCCATCTTACAAAAGTCCTATAAATTAAGTACAGAAGAGACTTTGGTGGCACCCAGAGAGCATCGATCGACAGGGTCAAGAGATGCTTGAAGGTTCCCAGGAAGGGTCCAGAGTAAATGACTGAAGGAATGGAGAAGGGGATGAGGTCCACCATGAGCTGCAGAGCCAGCTCGGAAAGTTTGTGAGATCAGAGACGTGCAGGAGGTTCAAGGAGGAGGCTGGGACTAGGTGCACAGGGGGCTTCTGTGTGCACCCGCCAGTCGGGGAGGGGGATTAACAGTCTCCGCAGTATTTCAGTCACCCTTTGCATCTGCAAAATTGCTCATGTTCACCACCTCAATTAATGCTGCAGCTTGAAGTCTGGAACCCCGTTCCCATTATTCATTGGCGAAAACTGAAGTTCAAATTGGTTCAAGCAATCTGCAGGAAATGTTATAAAATATGAATAACAAAACCAAGGTCCCAATCCAAATTGAGGACTCTAAACACAGTTCCTTCTTCCCTCCCCCTGTTCCTCCTCCTCCCCTCTCCCCTCTTTTCCTCTCCCTCCCTCTCTCTCTCTCTCTGCCTCTTATTTCCACCTTCTTTCTTCCTCCTCCTTTCGCTGCTGTTCCTTTTTTGAATGCTGGTCAGGTACTTCGGCAGAATCAATCTTGGAATTAGTGCGCTGAACCCCTTCGGCCACACTTCTCAGCCTGGATTTTACGTGCTATCAAAGAACAGATTCACCAGCAGATTAAAGCTGTTTGAAGCCTTCTCGAATTTTATGCCTCAGTTGTTTGTAGTTAAGTACCTCTCAAGTTCTGGATTTTAAAATATGCCTCTTTTTTTCTTTTCAATTTTGTAGACAGTTTCCCTTAGAGCCCTGTTATCCCTCTGGATTGCTCCGGCATAACTGTCTTAGAGGTTAAAGACGGCATTTGCCAAGGTTGGAGCTTCCTGAGTTCAGGGCTTCATCCTAAACTCCAAACTTGTCTCTGGTTCAAATGCATTTATACTTGGCCTCAAAATCAACATTTTGCGTTTCTTAAAAGGGGGGCTTCAAATGGCCTTTAAGAAAAGAATCCTAGGCGGTGAGCATTAAATAATTCATCCAAATATCTTTCACGAGCATCAACAGATAAATGAATAAGAGTCATTTGGGTTACAAGTTGTCTGAAATCTACCAGGAGGTAAATAAAAGATTTAACAGCTAGTCTGAAATTTCATAAACCTTAAATAACTCTGAGTTCCAGCCACCTCATTAGGATAAAATAATACATTAGTTCAACTCATTTTGGGTGCTCAAGTGGAAAACTTCAGTACGGGTAAATTATTTGTATGAAAAGATATTTGCTTCATTGTACTAAATGGTCCTCTTGTGGCCCCCAGCATTAAAGGATGCTCCCAGCCACGTCTAATGATATGCACTGAGGTCGCACTGTTGCTTAAATAAAGACAGAGGACTGTCTCCTGTGCTGGGGGTGACGGCAGAGGGAAGGAGCCCGTGTGAATGTAGAGCCCCAGGCCTGATTCTGCCATGTGCCGGCTCTGCAATGCTGTCACATTATGGGACCTTAATGAGTCCAATTTTTCTTTCCTAAATAAGGATGATACGAATAATAAAAAACTGTCTGTCTAAGACTGTTGCAAGGGTCACTTGTATGAAAGTGGCCAGACTTGGCATCAAAATCAACACTTTCTTTTTCTAAGATAAAGCCCTTCAAGTGGCCTTTAGGAAAAGGCATCCAGCAAGTACCAGATGTTGTTTCCCCCAAGCCCTTCACTTCTCTGCAACCCTGCACTGCTGTTCTATCCACTTCAGACTCTGAATTGGTTTTCAACAGCCGACTCAGGAGGCGGCATTACCACTGCCCACCCATTGCCGGCAGCCCACTCCCTTCTCCATGTGCCCGGATTTGATGTGCAGAGTCTTACACAGCATGGAGAGAACGCCAAGATTACCCTGGCTCCCCTCCTTTTTCTTAACAGATATAGAGACTGACTTTCAAATAATGGCAGCTCGTTCCTCAGCGTTCCTCAGCTAATTATAAGAGCATAATTTCTTTAATGCCGTATTTCCATGACTAAATTCAAGGTGAAGGGGGCATTCTGTGAAATAAATAACACGTCTGCTATAATTTACGCAAGTTCATAGGACAGACTGGGGAAATGACTAGGGAGCTTGTTTGGTGAAAAAGAGCCAGTATCTGGTCATCATTCAATGCTGATTAAATTTCCTTTTAGCAGAAACCACTGCTGGAGGGCTGCACAGAGTGGCTTAAAATAAACATGCTCATAAGTCTGGGAGAGCTGACAAATATCTAATAACTAAAACACCAAGGAGGATAAACGAGGCAGAAAAGTCAACATGACCTACCTGGAGAACCAAATTAGAATGTTACTGTAAATTGTGTGCACTTGTTTTCCTTAAAAAGGAAAGAAGCAATTTTAATCATCAGCTAAGCAAATATTTATGTGTACCAAATTCCGGACAAGGTGTTGTGGGAGAATAAAAGAAAAATAAAATTATACAGACTTGCCAGTGACTCCAAGGGCTTTCTGATTAGTTGAAAAGATAAAGCACAGCCTTGAAAGCTAGTGAACAGGGCAGCAGATAGCAAGGAGGTGGTCACTGAAGTGAATCACAGGGGAGGTTATGTGGGTTCTTCAATTAACAAACAGTATGATTTTTTAGCAGCTATAGTGTGTAAGCATCGTACTAAACTCTAACAGTAAAAGGAATTAATAGGCATGGCCTTTGTCTGCAAGGTGGCCATGCTGTGTGGGGAGATGCCCAGTCCACTAGCATACAGGAAGATACACAAAGCAACATGGTACCACACACGGGGCATCTCCTGCTAACGGTGGCCACACAGGGGGCGCCCAGTGAAAAAGTGACATGAGACATGGAGCAGTCAGAGCCTAAACACTCCCCAAACTCAGGGCGAGAGTCGCCCACAAGCAAGAGTCAAATGTTAAGATTTGAAAAGACCCTTTTCCAGGGAGAAAATGAGGGAGGGTTTGGTTGGATTCCTTTGAAATTCAAGGAAATTTCAAAAGCGCATCTTCACATTTCTTGAAAGTGAATAATGCAGAGCCTGAACGTCATACCATAAACCCCAGAGTAGAGAAGAATGAAAAATGACGGAACAATTCTCCTGCCCCAAAGGAGACAAAAATCCAACCAGCTGGAGAGACGAGGAAGAAATGTTATATGTAGACCCTGGAACCAGAAACAAGGTCACAGCCATTAGCAGCAGATGCTGCCTCTGAAAGGAGGAGATCGCAGCCACACAGGACCACAGAAATGAGCAGGTGCCTTCCCAGGATTCCCAGAAGGTAGATGCATCACCCCCCCCCCCAGCAGCCTGGACCTCCCTGGAGGTCTCAAATAACATACCACCAAAGAGTCTTACTTTGGCAAACTATTGCTTTTACAAATAAAGTTTTATTGAAACAGGGTCTCACCCATCCATCTCTGTACTTTCTTTAGCTACTTTTGCTACAAGGATCAGATTGAGTAGTTACAACAGGGATTGAACAGCCTGCAAAGCCAAAAACATCTACTCTCCTCCGGTCCTTTACAAAAAGAGCTTGCTGACCCTGCTTCAGACCCAGAGTTTTGATGATCACATGTCAACATGGTCACCTGACCATCAGCTCCCCAACATGTGTAGTACATCTCCACCTGGAAATAGATGAGTAGACTTAGGCCGCAGCTCCCCTTCACCCCTGGTTAGCTGTCCAAAATGGGGCACATCTCTGAACCTGGGTTTCTCATCTGTGCAGGAGGTAAAATCATACCATACATGGCTATTCTGAGGACTAAATGAGGTGATATCTGAGGTCTGATAACCTCACAGGTGCAGAGTTAGGCACGTGAGTATTGTTCAAGAAATGTTGACTGTGTTGTTGGTGGTGGGAAATGGCCTATTCTTTAGCTTCTGGTAAACACCTGCTAAGAGAGGAGAGATTTGGAGATCACCAGAGGCCGAGCCGTCTCTCTTCTGCCCAGGTAAATGTTCTTCACGTTTCTCCTGAACCCTCTGCCTCATCATGTAGGGTGGCTCTATGAGAAGCAGACTCGGGGACCACCCAAGGCCTCCCACCCAGACCCTGAGGTTAAGGCCCAGTGCCAGCTTCCTCAGTGGTTCCCAAGCACAGTAACGCAGATTTCCACTCCAAACCTGTGCTCTCAAACTGGAGGATGAAGCATTTCCCAAAGGTGAACATGTGCCCTGCTGGCACCCACCCTTCCCCCGGTTTTATTTAATATTTTAAGTTAAATTTTAATGAATACAAGAAATTCAACATGATCTGGAATTTCATGGAGAGTATGCTTAGTATAAGAATGAAAGATGTATTCAATTCTAAAATTTAGTCCCTTTTGTGGATACTAAATTTTACAAAAAGTAAAAATGTTGCAATCCCATGAAAAAAACCAGTCATGGTAGTTCTAGAATGACACAGTTATGGGGACACTGCCAAGACAACCCCCCAATGGGGAAGCTCTACTAAACCATAGCATAAGGATGGGGCACCTTCCTGAACCACCTATTTTACTCGGAGATTCGCAGCAAAGCCTTATGTTTATATTAAAGCATACAGGGTCCATAAGGAGGAGAATATAAAGTGTGTGAATTTTGAACGTAAAATATAAGATTTCAGAGGAATTTCAAGCTATTCCCCAAGTTCCACCCATTCTCTCCCCCTCCCAACCCCACACCACATATAAATTCTGTTCTCTATTGTGAGCAGACTTGAGTAAAAATGTTTGAACAAAAGTATACGTGAACCTCCTCTGTTCATGGACCCCACGCTTCACCCCCAAAAGCTGTGCCCCTGCTCCATCTGCTTCAGCCAGAATCCCTACCTCTGAGCTGGGCTTTCATCTGACACCACAAGAAGCCGTCAAATGACACACATCACTGGAAGGATGTGAGGGTCTTATTAGAAATTTTTCTCTGTTGTTTCAACATAAATTTGAATATGTTTTGTATATGAAGCACTGTGTCAGAATCTCTCTTTGAATTCACTCATGAGGGAACATTTGGTTGCTCCAGGAGACTGGTATCCTCACTGAACCTAGGGAGTGCATAGACGTGCATCTTATATTGTACATGACAAGTCAACACACACACACACACACACACACACACACACGTAGGAAGTGCTCCACCCTCCCCAGCCTCCCCATCACCATCCGCAGACCTAGCAATGGCTCCTAAGTGCCTCCAATGACCCTGAGGACCTGTGGAACCCACACACAGCCCCAGGTACTTAGTGGACCCTAAGAGTTGCTTCCCCAAAATCTACTCACGCACGACTCTAGTCACTAGGGTATCCATCCCAGCTCCAGCCTCAGATCTCCAGTAGTCTAAGCTAAATGGCACAGGACATCACCCTGAGTGCAGAACGTCTCTAGAGGTGGATGGCTCACCTAAGTGGTCATCAGTCTGCTCAGAGAAGGCGTTTCTCTCTCTTCCCCTCTCTCTTTCTTTCTTCCTCTTCACATGCCCCCATGTCCTGCCCTCCTTTTTTCTTCTCTTTTCTTCTTCTATCTCCTCCTCCTCCTCCTTCTCACTCTCTCTGTCTCTCTCACTGGATATGACCAAGGAAGAATGTATGGGCTTTGAATGGAGCCAATTAAGGAAAAAAGCAAACAGGCAAACACAGTCACACGTGAGGAAGGGAAAGCTAAGAGAATCACAGAGAAGAGGCAGATCACTCAATTCCATGCTCAAGAGCCACCTTCATTCTGACCTTCCTGCCCAGGGAGGTAACATTGTGTTGTTATTTAAGGCATGTTGAGTTTCTGTTACTTACAGCCACTGGCACTCTAACTGGTGCCTAGACCTCCGGTAAAAGTTGTTCTGGGAACTAACGCCTTTGAAACTGCCTAAAAAGCTATCCCCAGCTAAGGACCCTCTGCAAACCCCCTGGGACAGAGATTCTCATGTCATGTGCGTCTGTAATCACTATCCCCTCATTCTTGTCCGGAGCTCACCTGAGCCATCTCCCAAATCTGCCTGAAGAGGTATTATGTACGTATCAGGAATGAACTCAACAGAGCCAAAGTTGTTCCTTCTCTCGACTAAAAATCCCTCCTTTAACTGGCCTGGCTTTGGCATTAGAAATCCCCACTGAACATTTGGTGAGATCAGATTAATGAATGTTTCTATGTAAAGTGCAATGAAAGTGTCCAGTGCCACAAGAAGGGGCAAGAGCTGTGGGGCCTCCAACTTCAGCCCATGACATACTGGACCAACTCCTGCTCATCTGGCCTTGGTCTGCACAAACCCTGAAGGCCCAAGTGGAAGCCAGTGGACCAGGGGACAGGGTAGGGGGCTTACAGACAGATAGGAAGAGGAGAGGGGCTGGAACCCAGTCGTCTTCTGTTTGAAGGGTGACGCATGCTCCAGGGTCACAGAGGCAGCGTGGAGAAAGCTGTTCTCCGATGACCTGAAGCTGTGGCAACAGCCAGAACTCCCCTGGGGCCTGTCTCCCCTGAACCTGGGTTGAGGCAGGAGAAGGAAGGAAAAATAAGCCCACAGGGTGCACTTTGATGGGAGAACTCGGGCTCCCTCAATCTGAGGAAGAACAGATGGCCATAGAAGTTCGCTCCGCTGCAAGGGAGAAAGAGCTGGACTTAGGCTGACAGCACGTAAGTCTCAACTGTGGACCTGCCATGAACTCAGTCACCATGTGGTCTTGGACAGAGGTGCTTAACTGTGTCCTTTAGGCTTGGTTTCCTAATCTGTAAGAGCTGAAGAGTTATTGTGAGGAGCTGATGATGCAGGCAGTCTTACTTAGTGACTTAAGGCACGATAGATGACAATAGCAGACTCAATGCAAAGGCAGTCAGTGGGCGGGGTGGCCTGTGGGCGGGGTGGCCCCTTGCTAGACTTTTCCTCTACCCACCCTGCGGGGACCTCACCAGCTGACCTCACAGACCACCATCGCTCAGCGCTCTCTCCCTCTGCCCTGCCTCTGAACCTCTGTCTCACTTAACTTGGCCTCTTTCTTAAGACTCCCACCACTATCCGAGTTATTGTATATAAACAAAATTATCTCCCACACCAGACTGTGAGCTCCCTGAGGGAGAAAGGTGAGGCCCAGTGGGATTTGCCCCATGTTACTTGTATGCTTTGCACCGAATGGATTCTTATTAATGACCTTGGACAATGCGAGGCCTCCAAGAGCCATCTCCCCTCTGTTTACTTCCAGACATGCCAGACAGAATATTGGACTTCAATTTACTTGGGGGCTAGACTGTCATTGCCGAAGCAATAATGAGCAGCAGCGGGCGGGTGTCAGAAGTCACAGGAATGCACTCACGTTTACTACCCTAACAGGCAAATACCAAGAAGATTAAAGCTCTCCTAAGAGATCTCAGAGTTGTTTGAGTTAACAAGTGGACATATCTCCAGCAACACACCCTGTTCTAAAGATTTATTTTATCTCCCACTAAGAGAAAAACATCTTGGTGATGCAATAGATCAAGTGGTTTGACAAAGCTGTCAGAGCTGGTTGACTCCTCCCTCTGCCACCCGCTAGCTCTGTGACCACATGAACCTTATTTTACATCCTGAGGTTGAGTTTCTGTGCCTGGAAAATGAGGATAATAAAAGTTCCTCCTTCATGGGGATTTTGTGAGGATTAAATGAGAAAGCAGATAAAGTTTCTGGTATGAGGCTAAGCAAGAGGACGCCCTCCATCCAGGTCGGGCAGCGTCATGATTAGCGTTACGACTTCTATGCCTATTACTAGTGCCAGGCACCTGCCTTTTTCAGGAGCCTTTAATGTCCACTATTAACATTTTTAACTTCCCCTTGCTCCCCATTTCCTGCCTGCAAAGTTCTTCCAGAAGTCGCTGGGTTTCCATCCTCACTCCTCTGCTAATGATATTGAATTTACACATCTTTACCAGTCTCCCACTCCACTGAGGTCAGCTGTGGAATTTATTAGTGTCTCAGACAGACCTTTTTCTCCTCAGCCCATAAGAACTTCCTGAATTGAAATGTGAATAAGCCTGAGGCTTCTGGCTCCAAGCTGATAGCCACGGCCCCCTGTTCCCATCTCCTTTGCTTGGGGTCACTTCTGCAAACTTATTGCTTTTTATTTTTTCAATCAAATTACCAGCACATGGATAATATCACTGACCCAGCACTTTTCATCTCCAAAGTGATATAAAGGCTTCTGAGTCCATCTGTCTATTCAGTGAATTCTCCATCCTTAATAAAAACAAGTTTCAAGCACCAACTTCAAAAGCTGATGCAGGCCGAGCCGCCTCCCAGGGAGCAGGTGCACCACACGCATATTAATGTGCAAAAACCAGAAAGGAGAGGCAGGGAGGAGACTTCAAAGGCACAGAATGTGGAGGCAGAAGATAAAGATTCCCTGCAGAAACTCTGACTTCAGGCAAGTTATAGAAGCTCTGAGTCTCAGTTACCAGGTTTATGAAATGGGGATAATAAATATCCCTCACCCCATCAGTTTGTTACAAGAAATAAGTGAGACCATGGCTGAAAAAAATCATTTATAATATGACAGGGCTGATATGAGCTCATCATTAGTTGCCACACATTGGTCACATCACTAACTCCAGAGAGACGTCTCTACTTCTCAAACAAAATGTTCCAAAGTTTCCTTCCATTCCAAAGGAAGCAGGGAGCAGTACATTTCCTAAGCTGTCCTAGTAACTGGCTTTGATCATTTACTAAACCCCACACTCTCCTGAGAGAATTTATAGAATCTTCAGAGCAGGTAGGATCATTAGCTCCATTTACAGGGGCAGGAACTGAGACATTTAATATCTTGCCTGTGTTTATCCAGTGAGCAGGGGAAGAACCTATTTTCTCTCTATTCCAGGAGAGCAGGTGAGATCAAAGCTGTTTTCATTCTAATCGGTGGGACCACAGCTACGGCGCATCTTACAAGGGTGCACGTGAAACTTACTGAATGGAGAATATAAATGTCTGAACACAATAACTAAGAAGATGCCGTGAAGGCTGTGTTAACCAGGTTGACGAAAATATTTCAAATCGTATATAAAACCAGCACATTGTACCTGATGATTGCACTGATGAACACAGCTATGGTTTAATTGTTAACACCCCATAATAGTTGTATTATTGATGAACACAGCTATGGTTTAATTGTTAATACCCCATAATAGTTGTATTATTTATTCCTAGCTTTTGATGAAGAAATCAAGGCTTAACAAGCTTACGTGAGTTGTTCGAGTTCACAGAGCTCACAGTAAAAGTTTTCAAGAAGTAAAAGTTCGATTCAAGAGGTGACTCGGGTTCTCACTCTTTACCATTTACTATTACTCTTCACACTCCCCTGTGCTGCAAGACGTTCTGCTGCTGTAAAACTCAACAAATTAGATTGCCTCTATGTGTTCAAAATACCACAGAAGCTGAAGTTCACATGTGTCTTACAATTTGCTTCTCAGGCTCTTCTTGTTTGAGATCTAGATAACATTAGAGATTGTGCACGCTGCTCTTGACCCTCCTCTCTCTACCACTTTCCTGTAAGATGAGGGCAAAATGCCAGCTTCACTGACAGCGGCCAGTGCAGAGAACGGATAACACTCTGTCCCTTCCCCACCGTCTAGCTCCCTGCTATTGGAGCCCCAATTCGTTCAGAAGTCCAAGGAGAAGACTTATTATTGGTCTAACCCACTTATGATAATTTTGTTCAACTTGAGGATTGGCTACTCCAGAGAAAGTTGTGTGACCCAGACCTGGCCAGTAACACAGAAAGCCACTGGGTTGAATTGCCAATCAACCATTGTTCCCAGGAGGAAAAAAATAGACTTCAGGCATGATGCTTTCCCTGCTTGAAATACAAGTGTGATGTCTGATGTCTGCAGATCTGCGGTTTTGTTGAAACGAGGAGGAAGAAAACAGCGAAAAATGAATTACAGTAATCTTGGCATTATTGAGCTAGTATACTAGAACCAGCAATTGCTAAACTCCAGACACTTTTTCTGAGACAAATTTTCTTAATTTGCTGTCATTCTGCTACTTGAAGCCAAACATACTACCAACGGATAGAGAGAATTACTCTGCACATGGTGAGCATACTTCTATGTCCAGGCAGGAACCGCTTACCTATACAATACTGCAATAAAAACAGATCCAGAAATGAAAGAATGATCAGCAGATAAACACTTTAGATAATACAAACATGTTCAAGGATGTACAAGAAAACATGAAAATGATAAAAAATGAAATTTGAAAGACAAAAAAGGAACAAAAGAGACCCTCTAGAGCTGAAAAATACAATATCTGAAATAAAAATGCTGCTTCATGGGATTAACAGATTAGACATCATGGAAAAGAAGTCTGTGTAATCTGAAAACATGGCAATAAGGGTCCGTGTGAATCTCTCTAACTGTAGAATATAAATGTCTTAACACAATAACTAAGAAAAAGACATGAAGGCTATATGTTAACCAGTTGAATGAAAGTATTTCAAATTGTATACAGAAACAGTACACTGTACCCCATGGTAGTATTGATGTACACTGCTATGGTTTAATGAAGTAATAATAATAATGAGGAGGTTCACATTCAAAAAAAAATAAGAATTAATCAAACCTAAACATAAAGGGAAAAGAGAAAGAAAAAAACAGGCTCTGTAGAATGAGGGGAAATACCAGGAAGTCTGAGAAGAAAAGAGGATAGAGAAGAATATGTAAAGAAATCATGGCCCAAATTTTAAGATGAAATCACAAACATGCACAGCCAACGCTGGGCTCAGTGGCTCATGCCTGTCATCCTAACACTCTGGGAGGCCGAGGTGGGAGGACTGCCTGGGCTCAGGAGTCAAGACCGGCCTAAGCAAGAGTGAGACTCCATCTTTACCCAAAATAGAAAAACTAGCCAGATGTTGTGGCAGGTGCCTGTAGTCCCAGCTACTTGGGAGGCTGAGGCAGGGGGATCGCTTGAGCCCAAGAGTTTGAAGTTGTTGTGAAGTGGGCTGATGCCATGTCACTCTACCCAGGGAGAGAGAAAGAGAGGCAGAGAGACAGAGAGAAAAATGACTCACATTACTAATATTAGGACCCAAAGATGGGGCATCACTACCCATCTTACAGAAATAAAAAATAAATCATAGCAGGATACTATGAACAAATATGCCAGCAAATTCAATGATCAAGATGAAACGGGCAAAGTCCTAGCAAGACACAAATTACTGAAACTGCCTAAAAAATGGAATATCTTGACAGACTGTAACAAATGAAGGGATCAAATTCATTATTTTTAAATTTCCTACAAAAATAAAATCACAGGCCCAGACATCTTCGTGGATGAATTCTACAAAGGTCTAAATATGAGTTAATACCAATCCTCAATTTTTCACAAACCCTTTCAAAAACAGAAATAAGAAAAATCATTTCCCAACTTATTCCATGAAATGATTCTTACCCTTGTACCAAAACCAAAGATACCAATGTAAAACGATGGGCCACTTTTCCTTAGAAATACAGATGAAGTACATTGAAGAAATGATAGCAAAGTAAATTCAACAACATATAAAAAGAGTCATATCTTACGACTGATCTCAAGAAATGCCAGGTTGGCTCAATCCATGAAGATCAATCAATATAATGTACAATGATAGCAGAATAAAGACAAAAACCCACATGGCCATTTCAATAGGTGAGGAAAAATTTTGCGAAAGTCAACAAAAACTATTTGAATAAATAATTAAGTTAGTAAGTTTGCATGATGTAAGGCCATTGATTGCCAAGGTCTATGAGACATGGAAGTATTGTCTGACTTTCAGCAAATTATCCAGTCACAGGGCTCCCACATCTTCATCAATAATCAATAACAAAACTCCTCTTACCCACTTCCCTGGCTTTGGGGGTGTAGCAGGACAATATCCATGCAGAAGTTTCTTCCCGGGGTCTCATACAGAGTAAGTGCTCGGAAATGCTGGTTCCTTCTTTTCCTTTTCATTTCGGTCATCATTTTGCCAGTTAAAGATGCAACTCTTTCATGATCTGCAAACATCCCAGCACAGTTGAATGATCTGACATTTATACTTCAGGATAAAATATGCTGATCTAATATCTAACAGAGCCCCATGGGAGAGGATATTACATTGCCCGGCCTGTCTCTTCTCCCTTGCTCCTCACCACATTCAATTCTGGGCTCAATTCTACCTGAAGCTTACACACCCTTAGCCTAAGGTGACCAGACCTCCCGCTTTTGGGGGGACAGTCCTGATTTTTAACAATTTGTACTGTGTCCCACGGCATTTTAAAAAAGTCCCAATCTTTGGAAAGAATGCACGACAAGCTAGGGAACAGCAGGACACCGGGAAGGGAATATTTCAGCTGCTGAAAAGGTTAATGTAACTCCATTTAGGAATGAAGAGGTTAATGTAACTTCATTTGGAAATGAAAAGGCTAATGTAAACTCCCTACTCCCCTCCTGGGCAAAGTCACTCAGGTGGACCGTCTACTCCTTTGAGCCACAGGTGCCGCCCTATACATAATTTTTTTAATGTATTACATTTATAAATTGTACTTATGTTGAAATTTTTAAAAATATGTTATAATACTATTTTTGCGTTCTATGAAAATTTTTGTTGCTCCATATAAACCAAATTTTTAATTAAGAACAACTCCCACCACCACCCCCACCACCCCCCACTCAACACACCACCACACCCCCATCTCCCACCCCCCTCAATGGTGTCCCGCTTTACCAATGTTAAAATCTGGTCACCTTATCTTAGCCCCTCCAGTTGAGATGAGTTCATTAAGGTAAGGTGGGCCCAATACAGAGGGACTGATGTCCTTATGAAAAATGGAAATTCCAACACAGAAATAGACACCATGTGGAGATGGGGGCAGAGCTAAGGCAGTTGCCCCTACAAGACGAGGAATGGCTCTGGCTGGGCCTCCTCGGGTCCCTTCTTCCAGAGTTCTAAGGGAAAGATACTACAAATGCCGATATGCCCCCAAACTTACTCTAGAAAGCCTCACCGCCATGGAAAATACCTTCAAGAAGATTACATAAGTGTTGTCGGAGGAGGTGGGCCCAGAAAATGGAAAGATGACTAGGTACAGACTTGGGGCAAAGGGAATGCATATCAACTTCACTGTCCCCTCTAAGGCTCTGAGCTTCTGATGCTGATCAGAACAAGCCAAGCCTTGGATCAAAGTATCCTGATCCTCATGCTTTGGCAAGTGCAGAGCAGAGATGTAACTGTGCACGCCGCATGCTTTGATGAGTGGAGAGCACCTCCCTCAGACACACCAGGGGGCCTTGTCAGAACAGATGACGGACTGACTCCTACAGACGGCAGCTGTGTGAGTCACCTTGGGGAAATCAAGACCCCAGCTGCTGAGATGAACAATTTTAAAGCTGAGCGTTTACCGGAGACAATTTTGCACACAGCAAAGAGAATCTCTGCTGGCTTCAGCTCAGCTTGTGCCCCAAACAATCCAGTCCCTAGTGTGGGCTGGCCTACAACAGCGCTACCCTGCTGGGGGGACTCTGCCCCCCAGGGACATTTGGAAATGTCTGGAGACAAATGTCTGGAAGGGATGCTCCTGGTATCCAGGGGGTAGCAGCCAGGGCTGCTGCTGAACAGCAGTGCTCAAGTGCACAGGACAGCCCTCAGGAGCCAAGACTCACCCAGCCTGAATGTCAGTGGTGCTGCAGTGCAGCGACTTTGTCCTGCAAGGGAGGAGATAATAGAGATAACGGCTGGCTGGAGGCGCAATGCTCCTACCTTCCCATAACCTGGCCCAACCCGAGGTGCCCCGCTCATCAGCTTGGGCAAGACGCTTCCTTCTCTGCAGATCCTCATCCGTCACATGGGTATAGGACTAATAGAGCTTGTCTTGCAGAGTTGTTTGAGATTAAATGGACTTACAATAAATGGTGCGTGTAAAGTGCTCCACTAAGTACCCAGCACTCGAGATGCAATGTTAACAATGATTTTGCTCAATCATTGCTTTATTTTAGTTATTGTTATTTTGCCATTTCCCTGATAAGAAACTTTCTCCTTGCCCCTGTCCCACCTGTGATGATTCTCTTTTCTCCCAGAAGTTCAGTTCCCCTGTCTATCCTCCACTGGCCTCCCCAGACCTGCATGTAAGGATTGCTCGGTCTCTCTCTGAGCACCCTGACATGAGTCCCCCTGCTTATCTCGTTGGTCTGCCAGCTCCTGAATGGCAGAGAACACATCTGGCCACCTGTGTGCCCTCACTCGGGCACAACAAATGCTCACTCCTCCTCTGTCACAGTTGTCAGCATTTCTTATGTCCCCTGTCAGCTCAAGAGCACTTCTTATATACATAAGGACCCCTCCAATGTGCTGTGGCCAGGTCCAGAGGCAAAGGTCTCTCAGGAGACATTAGAGAGCTACTAAAATTGTCCTTGTCATATAATGACTTGACCAATGTCTCACAGCAAAGATGACTCCCCAGGTAGGTCCATCTTACCCAACCTCAGCACGTCTAATCACCCTGGTCTACTGTCTCTCAAAGAGTAAGTTAATTGGCACCTTTAAAAGAAGGGTAAAAAACCTAGTGACAAGTTCATAGTATTCTCTAGACCAGTGATTTTCAACTGGCTCCCACACCACTGTCCCATGAGTAGATCTTAGGTGTGCCGCAAAAAATTTTGAAATAAGTTCAAAGCACACTAAGTATATTCTGTTTTTTACTTTTTTGTGTCAATATCATTTAAAGGGGCCGTGGATGTTTACCTGTAGGTTCAAGTATGCCGTGAGATTTTTTAAAAAGTTTGAAAAACACCACTTTAGACCCACAGTTATAAATGAAGGTTGGATGGTTTCTAAACTTTTGGTTTTACTAATAACAGAAACCATCTTTCCAACAAAAATTTAAAAACAAATCTGCCTTGTAAAACAGGCAGCACAGAACTATCTCAGGTTGAAGGAGGTGATGGGGGGACCTCTGCAACCTCATTCACCTGTCACCCCCTTCCCTCCCTGGGAGGCCTTCAAGGCATCCTGAAGGCCCAGCTGATGCCACCTCCATATTCTGCAGCTTTAGAGAGACCTGGAAGGAAGACATGATTTGCTAAATCTCACACAGCTCAAAAGTGGCAGGGCCAGAAATCTAGGTCCCTGGGCTCTGCAGCCACAGCTCTGTTGGCAGCATTTTGATGCCTCCTTTGTGACAACACAAGAACAGAAATGTAAAATAAAGTCAAAAAATCCACAAAGTTTTACTCTACCCCATCTAATCTAAGACAGCGTCAGTTACGAGATGCATCCCAATGTGAAGTGTTAAAAAAATCTTAGACCTCAGAATCAACAAAATGTATCCAGAGACTATTTATTCTCCTGCCTTTTGTGAAAGACACGGTGAATGTTGCCTCTTTCCCTTTGTTTATAGTTTTCTCAGTAATCAGTAGGGTCTCTAGAATCCTCCAAAAGTAACCAGGGATAAACACTTCATTGCAAAATACAGTTTTGGAAACCCATGAAAATTCTACAAAAAATAGCACCACTTATAGAGGTAAGAAGGCATAGGGGGATTAGAATCAAAACTCCATAGATAGATGCATGCATATACAAATGTGTGTGTGTTTATTTATCTATTAATCCATCCATCCATTCCTTGTTACACAAATGAGGACCTTGAAACAGTTAGGGAAGTTAAGTAAGTAACTTCTCAAATTCAACCTACAAATTCAGAATCACGTAGTCTAAAGGCATTGCATTGCATTTCCTTTAGCTTTTGGGAACCCTCTGTTACAGAAGTGATGGGTGGCTGGCCTTGAATATGAAATCCGGGCCGTCTCCTTTCAACATACAGCACAGTGGTATCCATGAGGCTTCCCTTCTCAGCAGAGAATCCAATCAGACTGTCCCCGTGCCATGAGCTAGAAATAGTCCGCTTCAACATAACGGGTCATCCCTGATGCGAGCCGGAGCAGGTGCGGCAACCACACACCCCCTCCCTCCACCCCAAAGGATCCATCATCGCAGCTTCAGCACCAGGATGTGTGAGACGCAGGGCCTGCAGCTGGGCAGCCCTCATGCCAGGAGCGTGTAAACCCAAAGCGGAAGCTGGGGGGAAAGCAAGGCAGGCTTAGCACATCAATCCTCCTACTTGCTCCCCATCGGAGTTGGAGCTGGGAAGAGCGGACATAAAAACATCACCAGCTGGTGTGTTTCCTGGCAGGGACACCAGCCGCAGCCTTGCCTGCCCCCAGACACACTAATGCAGCAAACAGCTTCCATCTGCAGCTCCGTTTCCTTTGTTTACCAGGGATTAGTAGGCAGAGGAAGAGAAGACACTGATGTTTCAGAGGCCCATCAGGACCTGGGCCTTGCCTCCAGCGGAACAGGGTTGATGGATGTCAGACAGGAACAGTGGGCAGATGAAGCCTCACTGTGCTTGTAAATCTGGGTAGGACGTAAAGCGCAGCTGTGGTAGCCCCCTCACCTGCTACCCTGCACACACAGCAATGTCCCAGCAGCCAGGCAGCTCAGCTGGGTTGGGAGGATGAGGAGAAGGCCCTCGGAGAGGGAGGACGAGGACAAGCCACAGCGTGCCTGGTGGACCTGGGAGCAAAATGACAAGGACCCTCCCCTCTGGGCTGCCTGGGCCTTCATCCCTGCTCTGCCCAGCTGACATTTTGGCCCCTTATCCCTCATTAAAGAAGTCTCAGCCTCTTACCTAGTCTTTCCTGGATGACCCTGAAATGGGCAACAAGAAAGAAATAGGAGAGAGTGATTTTCTAGGCCTGGCTTGACATGATCTGCTTCCTAAGACGTACACGCAGATGCCAGACACAATGAGGAAGAGCTGGGCGTCACCCTGTCCTCAGGGGACCGACTCAGAACCCAGCACACGCATTAACAGGAAGACCCAATTCATTCCGTAAATATTTACTGAGTACTTCTTATCAAAAAGACAAATCTTTTATAAAGTAAACTGGATTCTCTATTATGAGACCACGTAGACAAAATGTTTTCCTCACATGGTGATTTGCATTTAAAGAATTTTAGATGTGCATCAACATTTATCACTTTCTTGTGTGTTGGGCGGGGGGTGTATTAGATCCTGTGAAAGATGAAAAGATAATTAAATAGCAGATCCAGGTCTTAAGATGTCTACAATCAAGTGGCTCTGTGTCTTCCACTATTTGAAACCAAGTGGAGAGACAAACAAATAACACTGACCCCAGTGCAAGGTGCCGTGAGGTAGGGAGGGAGGAGAGAGCTACAGTGTCCTGAGCAGCCCCTCCGTGCCTGGTGCTCTGTGGTATGACTAGTGGAGGGCCTTTGGTGACATTCACTGATCATCCATTCTAATCTATGGTGTAGGCCTGGCAATGTTGCCTTTAGAGGGACACAGACAGGCAATTACAACATAACAAAAGTAATGATGAGAGGTATAGGGGGACAGACAGGTCATCTAATCCTCATCTAGGCAATCAAAGAAGGCTTCCAGAGAGAAGTGGTTTCTAAGCTGAGTCCTAAAGCTTGAGTCAGCCAAGTAAATCAGAGGAAGAGATTGTTCTTGGCAGAGAAAACATGTGCCAAGCCCCAAAGGTGTGAGGGAGGCTTACGTTCCTCCTTTAATAAGAGAAGAGGCTGAAGTTCAAAGCAGTTACGTAACTTGCCCAAGATCACACAGCTAGTGAGTGACAGAAGTTGGATTTGGGTCTGGTTTGAGCTCCTTCCCTCTATAAATTGTAATACCAGAGGAAGAGAGATGAGTTTGGGTTGAAAGCAGGGAAGGCTTTGATAAACTGGGTTTTGAAGAACAAGGCAGGAATGGAAGGAGACAGACCCAGGGAAGGGAAGGCCAGAAAGAAAGGGCGTGTGGAGGGGCAGGCAACCCCTGTTTGGCTGGACTATGGAGTGGTTCTGGGTATGGGAGCAGGTGTTTGGGACAATCAAGTTGAAAAGAACCATTTTCTATGGAAAGACCCATCAGTCATGTAAAAGATACTTCCTTCCCACCAGCAGGATCATTACGTCCATGTAATACAGGACATTTTAAGTGCCAGATAAAAGAAGACAAGGTGCTGAGGACTGCAGTGTGGAGACAGAGGGACCCGTAGTGAGAGATTCTCCTCCGGTCCGAGGTGAGTTAACACAGGACCTTAAATGTGTCTAAGTGGGGAGGCCCCAGAACTACGGGCCAACTTTGGCACCCAGCAAAGTAGAAACCCCCTGCAGTTGCCCACCATCCTAGCCCACCCTTCCTTCTTCTCTTCTTCCCTTACTTCCTTTGTTCCTTCTTTATTTCCCACATATCAAAATTACATTTGAGTCTGTTCTTGAGATAGGCAGGCCCGGTTGGATAACAAAGAGGTTTTGTAACAAAGTCATCAAGAAACCCTATTGCTTCATAACCACATTGGATGGAACACACTGGATGTCTCACAACTGTGTGTGGCTTCCAGCAAACTGTAAAACTCATCCCCTCAAACTCAGGTTTTAGCAGAAAATTAATAGTGAGAAACCTTTTCACATGACAAAAAGGAAGGGATTTTTTCTTACCATTATCTTTATGTTGTCTTATTTTGGTGCTCTCCAGCAAAATGAAAGTTCTTATGAAAGAAAAGGTGTAAATGGCCCAAAATCACCAACAGGAAGGCAAGGGTCTGGGAGATCAGACAGAGCAGGAGGCAGGACAAGGGAAACATGAGTGGTGTGGCCTTTGGAGCCAACAGACCCATGGATAGGCCAAGCTATGTAATCTGGGCAAGTCGCCTCTTTCTTTCAAACAGGATGGGTGCACTGCTTCACATTCTCCTTGAAAGATTGTTTTAAGTATTAAATAAGATGTTGCATCTCTGGGAGGCTGAGGCAGGTGTTCAAGACCAGCCTGAGCAAGAATGAGACTCTGTCTCTACTAAAAAGAGCTTTGGAAAGAAATATGGAGAATCCTCAAAGAACTCAAAATACACCTTCCATTTGATCCCACAGTGCCATTACTAGGCATCTACCCAGAAGGGAAAAAAAATCATTTTACCATAAGGACATTTGCACTAGATTGTTAATCACAGCTCAATTTATAATCACCAAAGTGTGGCAACAGCCTAAATGCCCACGAACCCAGGAATGGATTAATAAACTGTGGTATGTGCATATCATGGAATACTATTCAGCCATAAAAAATGGAGACTTTACATTGTATTAACCTGGACGGAAACACATTCTTCTTAGTAAAATATGACAAGAATGGAAAAGTAAGTATTCAAAGTACTCAGTACTAACATGAAGCCAGCAGACAATCTGATACACACCCACACAAGTGAAAAACTCAATTCAATTCAAGTTGGAGGGAGCAGAGAGAGGGAGAGGATGGGGGGAGAAGAGAGAAAGATCAGTGAGTTCTCACCTAATGGGGACAATGTAAGGGTATGTGACACACCTCCTGGGTGGGGGACAGAACTACAACAGGGACTTTACCTAACAAATGCAAACAGTGCAACCTAATTGTTTGTACCCTCACATTAATCTAAAATAAAAAAATAAGATGGTACATAAAAATAAATCCCTACCTCAGGGCTCAGAAAATACGGATGTTCAATAATAGATCCGTCCTCCATCTTGGCCCATGTGCTCACGCCCTCCCCTGCAGGACTTTGTACGTGTCTCTACTATAAACAGTAAGACTGCATTTTACTTTTCTGATTACTGGTCTATCTGTTCCATTAGATATGAGCCATTTAAGAATATACACCAAGGCTTACACATTTTTCTCTAGCAATAAAGTGAATAGCAGTTGTTCAATTACCATTTCTCACATGGTTGAGTTTTAAAAGCTCTCGACTCAGTTAAGGATCTAAAACTGGCATTTTAAAACAATTACTGAAGCCAGTGTATAAGTTGGTGACCCAACAGGCTGGTCAGGGGGAGTGAGGTTCCGGGGAGAAACACAGGTGTGTTTCCTGGGGGACCTGCGTGGATGGGAGAATGGGTAGGCTGAGTGGAGAGAAGAAAGCCTCCTGGGAAATGATGGAAGTGGCCAGAGTGAGGTGGGAATGAATACGTCACATTCAAGGGACAGGAAGAAGACTGGTGTGATGTGCCCAGAGCCAGGCCAGGTATTTGGGTTCAATGTGGTGGGCATAGGGGACCACTGTGTGTCCACAGAATAATGATCCCCCTGTGCCTATCAAGTGGTTTCATCAACTGTCATAACCATGACCTCAACAGCCCCACGAGACAGACCTTATTCCCGGGTCCCAGGTGGAGAAAATGAGGTTTATGAGGGCATGTGACTCTCCCAAGAGCACAGAACTGTCCCTGGTGGAGCTGGCGCTGGCCCCCTGGTGCTGCGTTTCCTAAATCAACCTTCTTTGAACCCCGCCGCCTGTCTCCAGAGGAGCTGAGATGCTCTGAGCAAAGAACAGAACTCAGAAAGTAAGAAGAGTAAAAAACAAACACCACGGCTGGCACCCGCTGGGGCAAGAGCGGAACAGCCCTGCAGGGCCAGCTGAGATGAGGAAAGCAAGACACACCTTTTAATGCCCCATCTGGCTGCAGTTTTAGGGGGCAGGTGTTCACCTGGCCTGCAACAACCCACTTGTGTGGGGTGCTTTTTTCAGAACCTGTTAAAGTATCATAATTGCTCAGGTCTCCTGCAAATTGCCTGGCTTGGAGTTTCATTTATTACCATTTCCAAGTAACTGAAAAGCTGTTCCTTCCTTTGTGATGGAAGAAAATTGAACAAACTGAGAAGACTCCATTCTTCGCTCATGACTGCAAGGCGTAGCTGGGTTTTCTTACAAAGCACAAAGAAAGAAAGAAGAAGGAGCATCTTTTCTTTTCAACAGGGAAAATGTCAGTTGTTAGGAAATTATGTAGTTCCTATTTTTAGTCTCACCATAAATGCAGGTATCCGCGGGGACTGCTCAGAGCTGGTGCACGCACGGCCAGTCTAACCTCAGTGTTTCTCATTACTGTACTTATCTCTGCACACGGAACAAAAAGGCCAGACTAAGCCAGGCCATGAACCAGCAGGGAGGGCTGGTTCTGTCTTGTCCCCTTCCCCCAAGCGCTGACACACGAACAGGTGCTCTGCAGTCTGTAAAGCGTCATTGTGGTTAAAAGCAGCACCAGCACTTATTTTTATCTCCAATTTGTAATTCTGTGCTACCTTGAGGTGGGGTCTCTTGTGGGCTGCAGGTTTGGGGAACTCTATAGTCAGTTGCTGTGAAGCTGGAGAAGGTCACCAGCACGAAGGCTTGGGGCCCCAAATTATCAGGGACCCCTTCCTTACATCATAGCACTCACAGGGTTTTTACACCTGGTTACAACCCACATTGTACTCAACATCTAACAAATCATATTAAAATATAAGTCGAAGTACATCACACCCCTATTTAAAATCTCTGGATGGATTCCGGTTGCTTATATCATGAAATAAAATCCTACTTCCCCAGAATCTCTTCATGACTCGGTTCTTTCTTAACTAAGTGACTGACACAAGAGCTTTGTGGCCAGAAGCAACTGTGTCACTTTCTGTGTAACTCTGGGCAAGTTATATGTAAAATAGGGATGATGGCACCCACTTCATGGTGATTTCATAAAAAAGTTAAAATATTTATGTTATTAATTGAAATAAGAATGGTCTTCTCAGAAGTGTCATCTGTGTCAGAGTGAGTCTTGTAGGTCGTGTGGGAGAATGTGAACCATTCAATGAACAGTGCTGAGAGAACCAGTTATCTGTTTCATGACAAATAAAGGGGGTGCCTATTTCAGACCATACACCTAAATTTATTTCAAATTTAGCTGTTTATATACTTAAATATGAAAGGTAAAAATTTTAAGCTATTTAAATATATACCTTTAAAATATATTCATAAAAATATTTTTCTTAAGAAATATGAGTATTTCTCACTGCTCCCGGGCTTGACTAAGATAACGAACACCATAAAATGAAAAGATGAGCCATAGGAGGTAGGGGAGAGGATATGGGATATTTGACGTACATGTGTCTGTATGTTTAAAAACATGTGTGTGTTTATATACATATACACGAGGAAATACTATTCACGGGAACAAATATGCAAGGCAGTATGTTTGTAAAAAAAAAACCAACAAAGGATTAATATTCAGAATATGTGAACATTTCAACAAGTCAATAAGAAAAATACAAACAACCAAAATCAAAAACCGAGCCTAAGTCAAACACAGGTATTGCACACAACACATAATTGTCAACAAACATATGAAAAGTTTCTGAATCTTTGGGGCTGTGCCTGTGGCTCAAAGGAGTAGGGCGCTGGCCCCATGTACCAGAGGTGGTGGGTTCAAATCCAGCCCTGGCAGAAAAAAAAAGTTGTCAGGAAAGTTTCTGAATCTCATTAGTAATTAAGGAAATGTGGATTAAAGCCACAGGGGAATAGCTTCTCACACTCATTCATTTGACAAAAATGGAGATGGTAAGACTGGCTGTTGGCGATTGATGCATCTGTTTAAGATGATCAGCATTCCGCTGAGCATGTAAATGGTTCCAGAACTTCAGATCCGTCATGGCTCTGCTTAGAATACTCAGCCTCAAACTGTCTAGAAAACTATCACTCATGCTTTAAAACTATGCCTAGATGGCGTCTACTTACGGAAGCCTCCTCAAGTTCCTGGGCAGAAAATCAAATCATTTCTTCCTCTGCGCCACCTGCACAGACCTGCACCATCCCCACATTACGTGGTGCTGTAATGACAGGATTATGTTCCTCCTCAACTGGCACGGGACCTCCAGAAAGGGAGGGCTAGTCCTCACTGCTCCAGGGCTCACCACGTGGCAATAAGGGAGCTCAAACGACAGGCCCCCAGGTCTCCATGCCCCTTTCCCTTGCACCGTGTCAGCTGCTGGTGTGGTCGGTGCCCCTCTTCCAGGAGCTTAGGGCTCCTGCACTCCTTTGCTGCTTCTCACACAGCTTCACCATTTCAGTGCTCACCGTTCTGATGCTTTTTCATGGGACTCAACTCAGAACCTAAATCAAACAGTCAAGGAAGCCCATCCACATTTTGAATGGGCTGCCAATTAAAAATGTCTCACTCCTGAGTGATTTCAAACTCCAAGGGTAGCGTCATATGTTTAAAGGACGCTGAGTTCCTCGTTCTACAGACCCCTGTGGGAGACACTGCCATTCAGGACTCAGATGAAGGTGACTGCCCGCAACCGAGTAAGATGTATATTCGAGGGCTGGCCGCCTCCCAACTCATGCCTTCTGTCCCCTGATCACCAGGGAGCTGGTGCTGGGTGGCAGATTTGGACAAGGCGGCAGTGACAGGGTCATGCCTCAGGATGTGTCACTGGTTGTGTTTATAGTCAGCCCAGCTGCAGCCAGTCAGCAGCTATGACATTGGGGAACAACAGTTACCTTTCCAAATCAAGATGTGAGGTTTGGTGGCATAACAGAAAGAACAGGATGGATGACACAGTGGGATGGGATTCCAGCTCAGCCACTCTGCGGTTCTGCGACTTCCCTCCAAAAATTAACCTCTGGCTCGGCGCCTATAGCTCAATCGGCTAAGGCGCCAGCCACGTACACCTAAGGTGGCGGGTTCAAATCTCCAGCCCGAACCCGCCAAACAACAATGACGGCTGCAACCAAAAAAAAAAAAATAGCCGGGCGTTGTGGCGGGCGCCTGTAGTCCCAGCTACTTGGGAGGCGGAGGCAAGAGACTCGCTTGAGCCCAGGAGTTGGAGGTTGCTGTGAGCTGTAATGTCATGGCACTCTACCCAGGGGGACAGCTTGAGGCTCTGTCTCAAAAAAAAAAAACAAAAACAAAACAAAACAAAAATTAACCTCTGTGAACCTCACTGTCCCTGACCAGACAGGAACTACCCTGAGAACTTCACCAGAGTAGGGATAGGTTTTTAGGATTGAATGCAATGATGAGTTTAAACTTTTGGGTGCTACACAAACACAATATTAGTCAAGATTTTTAATGGTTTCTCTGTGCTAGACATAACTCTAAGTGCTCTATGTTGTTGATTCATTTAATTCTGCCAACAATTAATTCTATGACTATTAGTGGCATTTTAAACATGAAAAAAAAGGCATAAAAGGTTTAAGAAGTTGCTATGATGACAGAGCTCGTAATGAAATATTTAGGATCTGAGAGCAAACTTTAACTAGTATGCTATGCTGAATGTTCCAAAAGTTGTTTTTCTATTTCTTTAGATTTGCTGTTAATAAAATTCATCACATCAGGAAATCAGTTCCTGGGCGGCGCCTATGGCTCAAAGGAGTAGGGCACTGGCCCCATATACTGGAGGTGGTGGATTCAAACCCAGACCCCGCCAAAAAATCAATCAATCAATCAATTCCTTGCCTGGATCTCTATAAAAGTATTTGCCATTTTATAATAATTTGGCTTTTATATATCTGTCTTCCCCATTAGATGGTGAGCTCCTCAGGGCTGGAATTATATTGTATTCACCTGTAATAGTTCCAGCGCTGAATACCAAGTCTGGCATAGTATATGGGCAGGCATGTCACTCTCTAGAGATTTCTTGCCAGATGGATAGAAGGGAGGGAAGGAGAACAAAATGCATGGATGGATGAATAAGTGGGTGGGTGGATGGATGGATGGATGGATGGATGAGTGGAAAGATGGATAGACGGACTGACAGAAGGGTAGGTGGGAAGATAATTAAATTAATCACAAATGGTCACTTTTCTGACTGTCTAGAAACAGTTGTGTGTTTTCTCTATTCTCACCAAATTTTACTATTCTCATGGTCTTAAAAAAAAAAAAAAAAAAACCTTATAGATTGAAAAGGACTCAAGACATGAGGCTGACCCAGCAAAGAAGAAAGGCTTGCGGCTACATCTGGAAGCAGGTCTGAGTCTAGAATTTTGCCACATATTCAAGGCATTTCTGTTTAGTCCGTCACCTCTACCTACAAGGGAGAAGTCCCAAGGCCCCAGGGAAGGCCTGAAACCACAGTTGGTACAAAAGTCTACGTACACTAGGGTTTTGCCTACACTGGTACCTATGAGAAAGTTTAATTGATAAATTTGGTGCAGTAAAGGATCCAAAACATTAACTAATAATAAAATAGAATGACCGTAACAATTACTGTAATAAAAGTTATGTGACCGTGTTCTCCCCTCTGTCTCTCAGCACTCTCAACGTATCTTATGATGCCATATTCACCTCTTCTCCTCCTCCTCCTCTATCTGTCCACCTGATAACTGAGACATTCTACTAAGATCTAAAGGGTGAGTGTCAGATACCCAGCGGGGACATGCTGGGTCAAAAGATAATTCACCTCTCGGATGGACAGGGCAAGAAGGTGAGAGATTTCATCACACTTCTCAGAACAGTATGCAATTTAAAGATTACGAATCGTTTATTTCTGGCATTTTCCATTTTGTATTTTTGAACTGCAGTGGACTGAACGTAACTGAGGCTGAGGAAAGTGAATCGAGGTTAAGGGGGGAGACTTCTGTCCATGCCTCCTCTGAGAGCTTTGAGAGCAAGACCGTATCTAGACTTTTGTCCCCGTGCACCTGCTGCAGTACACACATAGACAGGCAGGGGGCGTCGGGCCACGCGGGGAGTCCCCAGAGCCCTCCGCCTACCTTGCTCACACCCAGCAGACAGCTCCCACACATCCTCTCCCCCTCCTTTCATTCCTCCTCCAGTGCAAATGTGGGCAACATAGAATCTTTACCTTGACTTTTGTGTGTGAGGATTTTCCTCTCCAATAGAAGGAAAGTTCTTCACTTGAGGCATCACCAAAGTTCCTTTTTGGAAAAAGCCTCTCCATGGCTCTGCAATCTGCCAAAATAGATGTAGGACCCAGAAGCTGAGGCTTCGGACCTCTCTGAGAGCACAGGTCCCTCTGTCCCCATGCTGAGAGGCACAGGCCGCATCCTGGCTTTCCTCGGTATCTCCTCTCTGAGAACACAAGGGGGGACATCAGGGTTACTGGAGCAGAAAGGGAAGTAGAAGAGAAGAAGCCAGAGAAATAATGGTGCCAGCACTCACTGAGTCCTCCCATGCCAGATGGTAACCTCTGGTCTCCCTACTCCATACTCTCCCTTCAGTGCTCCGCTCAGATGCTGGGACGGAGACTCAGGGGGCCACGTTTCCATTTTGGCCCTGACCTTTTAAGCTCTGCCCACTGGCAGTGCTGGAGGGAGACCAGGAGACTAGAGGAGGAGGAAGAGACAAACTCCCTTCTGCTTCGTTCTGTGTTCCTGTCTGGGTCACACCAGCACAGCCCTCTACCTGGGCAGCGGCACTTGGCTCCAGTTTCCAGTTTTATTTTTTCATCCCTCCCATTCCCAGGCTTGGGTGGTGCCAGTCCTGGGCCACAAGACTTCCCTTCCCAGTATCTCACTTCCAAAGACCCCAGACTCTCCCCTTCCGTCCCGAGCCTCTGTCCCTGTGTTACCTCAGCTTCATGTGCCTTTAGTCCTTTGATCTCTACTTAACAGATTCTCTGTATGGCGTCCTCCCTGTTAACACACCAGTAGAGACCAACCTTCCTCCCTGAACCCTGACTAGTTCAACTCACTGTGACCAGTAAGAATAACCATCGTGCTCCTTACAGAAGCCTTTTGGGCACATTACCCTCTATTTTTTAGAGGAATGAACTGAGTCAATAGGTCTGACCCAACATCATACCAGCTCAAATTGTGAGGACTGAAGCTTCTACCCCCAGTGCAGTCTTGTCTAAAACTAGCTATTTCCATGAGACTGTGGTTCCTTGATTGAATTTGCATCCTTAGTGCCAGGATCCCTCTGAGAACCAAAAACATATTAAAAGTTCCCCGAATGAAGAAGCACGGCGTCCTCCTCCACCCACGATGGCAACTGCCCGGGGATTCATTACCAACAGATGGCCGCAGCGCGGGAGGCGTCAGTGTGCCTGGGACTCTGAAGACCAGCACAACCATCCCAGTTATTTCCCACCTACACAGCTAAAAAGAAATAAAGCTCCAACAGAAAAATGATTATGTCTTTCCCCAGAGTTTCTGATGAAGAAAGCAAAAAAAGTCCGTTGAGTTGGCTGGAAGCCACCCCAGACCGTAATGTCTTTTTCTTCATTAGGGACGGCGCCTTCGCTCCATCCCACCCTCAGTCCCCGGCCTCCTTTCACGTGTCTCCCTATCTCATCCTCTCCTGCAGCAGTTTTCATTCCCTCATTTCCTTATGTTTGTCTCCCCATCTCTCCCTTATATAAGTAAAATAAATTCTTGCAAGACAGCATTATCCTTTGAGGGAGAGATTTGGGTGAGGGAGAGATTTGGGTGACTTTCTGAACTTTATACAGAAAAATATTCCCAACACTGACTGTCTCATCAAAAAGTTACCTGTAACCCAAAACCTCTTGAAACCCCAGTAAATCCCTCTGTTTGTTTTTTAGCGACGGAAAGATGTGTGCTGGGTGTGTAATGACAAAGTCGCTCTGACTCGGGGCTGTGTGCCTTGGGACAGTTGTCATGTTTTTCCTTTAAGCAAGAAACCATGATCGGCCATATTTTTATCTCTAAGTTCTATATCATCTCCAGTTATAAAAAAAAGTATTAATGCATCTCATCTGTCTGTCCTCATTGGCCTTCTAATATTAACATACAACCTTGGGGGTTTGATAGTCATTTCTCATCGGGCTGAGTTCCCTGGACTTGACATTCCACCTAGTATAACTTTTCTCTTATCATGATCTAAAATATAGCCATTTTAAATGGAGTTCCCTAGTATGTCAAGAAAAGAAGAAAATGGCGTAATTTCTTTTTTTATTAAACCATAACTGTGTACATGTATGGGGTACAGTGTAGCTGATTTGATATACAATGTGGAATGCTTACATCAAACTGATTAACGTAACCATCACCTCACTTACTTATTTCTTGTGGTCAGACATTTACGCTCTAGCTTTAATATATTTGAAATGCACCACTGCGTTGTGCACAGTGGCCGGGGTCCCACCAAATACTCTCCCTCCTCCCGCCCTCCAGCCTCCCACCTTTTCCCTCCGTCTTTCTGGACTATAGTTGTCTTTTATCATCCATATAGAATGTATAGGTGGTTATAGGTTAGTTTCATAATAGTATCGAGTACATGGGATACTTTTTTCCATTCTTGAGATACTTTACCAAAAAGAATAAGTTTCGGTTCCATCCAGGTAAACATAAAAGATTTAAAGTCTCCATCCTTTTCCATCCCGTTTATGACTGCAGAGTATTCCATGGTACACAGATACTACAAATTGTTAATTTCTTATTAGAAACTTTAGCATCAGAAGTTAAAATTTTTCTTGGAAGGAACCCAAAAACAGCGAGTCATTCTGCCATCCCATAACAGGTGCCCCCCTTTGTATGACAGGGGCATTCTGGGAGGGCACGCCCGTCTCTGCAGATGGCAGAAAGGGCCCCATTGAGGAGGCAGAGAGTGTAGTATCAGGGGAGTAAAACCAGCCTGAATGTGGATCCCGGCTCTGTGCTTTGCTCAGCCTCTCAGAGCCTCCGCTACCTCATGTAATGAAGTGGAGATAATCCCTGCTCCCTGAGAGTTAGTAAGAGGGAGTCGCTGTCGAAGATAATATGCATAATTGGGTCAGACACAGCATTCCCTGCACACAGTGGGCACATTAAATCCACAGGGCAATTCCTCAGTTAGGGTGTTAGTCAGCATCTTTCATTTCTCATATGAGGGAACTGAGTCTTGGGGGGCTGAATGAGTTTCCCAAGGTTCCAGAGCCTTGGTAGGCGGTCAACCCACTTGAAACAAATTGTCAGACTCCAAGGTTGTAGCTTTCCTGACCCATCACAGAAGGGTGGGTGCACAGCAGACCGGGAGAAGGGGCAGCTTTTCCCCAGGGCTCTTTAAATTATACCACATTTCCCCTTCACGACCACGGCATTCATGGCAGGAAAGGGATGTGGAAGAGTCTCAGAGGGAGGAAAGAGCATCAACATCCAGGAGAAACCGTCAGACAGCGAGCAGGTGCAGGAACCAGGAGATTCAGGAGGGACATCTAGTTTTAGCTGCATCTGTGAGGTGCATTACCCACGTGCAATGTGTGGTCAGGGTTCAGAGAGGCCAAAGTGCCACTTGCCTCTTTCCTCAAGAGTGGGCCCAGTTGGAAAGTAGACCCAGGAACTAGGCAGAAATTAAAATACCGAGAGCCTAGGCACCTCATCTCTGGTAGCACTGGAATGAAGAATAGAATGTATTTTGGACCTAAAGCCAAAACGAGCATCTAGAATAACTTACCCCATCTTGCCCACACCTTCCCCCAGAGTCCATTTCCAGAGGGAACTCAAAGATTACACTGTATACAATAATCATCTTCAAAACTTTGACCCAGACCTAAATCTTCTTTAACAGAAAGGAATTATTGCTGGAATTGTCTATTTTATGAGGCAAAATATGTCCAAAGGAAAGGAGATTTTTCTCTTTTCAATTATATCAACATAGTATTGTATTATACACAACCCTATTTATTAACATAAAATAAAATAACCATGCTGTCTTGGGTGTGCTTTGATTAAATAGACTTGCCCCCAAACCCGACTTCTGTATGTGACACTGTTTCTATGGGGAAACACGTTCAACCCTCCCCTCAAAGATGAGGAGCTCAATCCATTTACCATCATAAATCTAGCACTATATTCTCAAAGTGCTCAATATTTTTTCAGAGAGGGTCAGCCCCTAAGATCTCCCTTTTAATTGAAAGAAAAAAAAAACCTAAATGCTAGGGACCACGATAACAATAAGAAAAATCCAAATTCCACTGACTCCCCATCCCCTTTGTCACCCTCTGTGTATATAACACCCTCTGCTTATTTTCATCTTCTTTCCAAAGACCTAATTATATAAGAAACAGAAATATTTTTCAAGAGAAAAATGCTTGTGGATATAACATGAATTCATTCTCTTGGGCTCTGGGAAGCTAAATACTTGCAGGATTCAGGGAGAGAATTTTCCAAGTGATTCCCCTGAAGAGCTAATTTGCTACTCTATTTTTAGAGGTTAGTGCCCTTACTTTGGCTCACTAAGAAATAGGGTCCATTTATTTCTGCCTCTCCTGTGCACACAAGACTCTAGTCTCAGATTGCAATTTGATTGTTATCGTATTGTTATTACTCTTCATTCCATAAATATTTCCTGAGAATTTACAGTGTTCCTGAACAATTTTAGCAAGTGGCAACATAGTTTCAGGCTGGTGATGTGGATATTCGTGCAGAGATCCACCTGACATGTGGACTTTTCTGGTTTTTTATTTTCTGTCCTCCATCCCACTTCAGCCACTCACTTCCTTGGTGTATCCTAAATCACCACATTCTAAGACTCTGTTTTTCAATCTTTTGTATCTCACAGAACTCTTGAACCTGTGGTTAAACTTCTATGGCTCACTTAAATTATGTTGATCAAAAAAAAAGAAGAAGAAGAAAAAGAATATTCTTACTGTGCTTTGAACTTCTTTGAAAATAATTTAACTATTGATCTTTAAAACTTTTCACGGCACACCTAAGATCCTCTCGTGGCACACCAGTGTGCCGCGGCACACAGGTTGCAGATCACTGCTCTGGGAGCTCAACTTTGAGAACCCAAATCTTACTACCAGCTTCACGCACAGCTTCTGCTGCTGTGTCCACGTTCCAACATTTCCTCAACCCCACCAGGATTAAAATGCGTTACCTTTTTTCACTGCTTTTCAACCTCACCCCTTCTTCTTCCTCAACTTAAAATTTAGAGTCCGTTAATCTCCTACAGCACTCTCAGCCGTTCTCTCCCCGATTCTTGCCTTGTGGGAGGGAGACCTAAAATGTGTTTAAAGCCAGTTCTCTCCCATGCTTTGCCTGCAAACGTGGTTAGAGGAAAACACACAGCCACGAGGACTGGCTGCACTTGACACTCATAAGGACCAACCTGGACTGGGTCCTCCCTGTGCTCATGAAACGCCCCATGTTCCCCTGGCCACACGGCTCTCCCACTCTCCAGCCTCACCACCTTCTCTCTCCTTGAAGTTCTGTCTTCTGTCCAGACCTCCTTATGCTTATCTCACAGCCTTGCCTCTTATTCAGCTGAGACAATACAGCCATCAGGAGATAACTGCCACACATTCCCACATCAGGTCTCCTGCACTGAATGCATCTGGACCACACATCCAGCATTTCTTCCTGTGTGGTGATAAAAGGGCACAAAGCCACCTCCCTTCGTGCGGCTGCTAGATTCTATCTCATTTCACAAACTCAAGACATTGCTCTACTTCAGAATCTCTCCCTGTATCTCCTGCACCGTCACTTACTTCTCTTCTGGACCAGAGGCAGAAAAGCAGCTCAGAGATACATGGTAAGACCCCCATCAGCCCTTCCCAGCTATAGCCTAATTTATTTTATAGAAAAACTCTTTCTTTTTTTTACTGTTGAGACAGACTCTCACTATGTCACCCTTGGTAGAGTACTATGGTGTCATAGCTCACAGCAACCTCCAACTCTTGGGCTTAAGCAATTCCTTTGCCTCAGCCTACCAAGTAGCTGGGACTACAGGCGCCCCCCACAATGCCCGGCTATTTTTTGTTGTTGTTGTTGTCATTGTTTAGCAGGCCCAGGCCAGGTTCAAACCCGCCTGCCTCGGTGTATGTGGCCAGTGCCCTAACCACTAAGCCACGGGTGCTGAGCCAGAAAACCTCTTTCTAACGTTATTCCTCCTCCGCTTTCTCTCCTTCCATTGTCTTTTGAACAAAAAATCAGGCTTTGAACCTCATGTCTCTACCAAAACTGGATTCTGTAGACATCACCAATGGCCTTCACATTTCATAACCAATTCTCAGTTTTTACCAGCCTCAACCCGTCAGCTTCATGGGACATGACTGGCCTCTCTCGGAGTCTCCTGCGGGTCTCCTCCTGGCTTCCCCTCCTCAGACACCTCCTATCTTTCCTGACTTCTGAATGTTGGGGGCTTAGGACCCATCAGGAGTCTCTGTTCTTATTTATTTGATCTTATTTACATTGACTCCTTGGGTCAACTCATTCGATCTTAATGGTTTTTGTATATTGGGCATGGAGTGATGTCCAAACACTCATCACTGATCTGGACACCTCCCCCGAGGGCCACACCCCTACATCATTCAACGTCCTATTCACAGTCTCCTGTGTATCTCAGAGGCATCTCAAACCTCCCACTTCTAAAACACACTCTGTTTCTATCTCCCGACCTGCTGTCCCCACAGCCTTTCCCACCTGAGTAAACGGCAGCTCCACCCTTCCAGTTTCTCAGGGTAAAAATCATTAAGAGTCATTCCTCACTCCCATCCCACACATTACCACCAACGATGTTGTTGTCCTTGAATTTTGAAACAGCATCACCAGTGCCCTTCTCCTTGGCACATCTCGGCCCTCAGCAGGCAATTAAAACGGAAGACAATTCAGTAACCACTGTGTCCTGGCCTCTGCTGTTTTCTGCAGAGGGAATTCCTATGTGCTCAGAACGGTGAGGAGATCTCACTCACACACACGGGGATGACTGGACTCTGACGAGGCTGGGAACAGCAAGAAAACAGCCTGCACCTGTTGTCTCCTTGAATAGCCTGATTGAAGTTGCCCGTAATAGGGCTTCCCACATCTAGTGACATCCGGTGCATGTTTCCATGATTTGTTTATTATCCCGACTTGTAAACGTGTGTTCTCAGCCCCTGGGGCCGTGAAAACCCACACAGGGAAACCCCAGCTCTGACAGACATTTCCAGTCAGAATCCGCACCTGGGTTTCAGGGGATGACAGGATGGAAGAGACCTGGTGGTTGGGCTGCAACACCAGGCCCACCACTTCACTGAGGTGGAAACTGAGGCTGGGAGCGGGAACGGCTCCTGCTCAGGCTCACTCACTGGCCTGAGAGGTGGAAATCTCCTGCCCTGTTCTGCACAGCCGCCTGTGCCCCAGTGCTCACCATCCACTCCAGCCATTGCAAACTGTGTGAGCCCACAAGGATGGAGTCCTCAGCCCCACTCCTCTCCTGCACGTGGCCCCCTGGGTTCCCAGCCCAGAATCCTCTCTCTGCGTTGTCCTCCTTTGCTCTCCACCCCGTCCAGGAAGCTCAGCTCGAGCCCTCACTAGCTTTCACCTGGACTACGGGGACAGACCAACCAGTCTCCCTGCTCCAGGCCCTCCTTCCTGCCTCCCTGGTTCTATTTGTTTATTACAAATCGGATCATGACCCTGTCCTGCTGAAAACTCTCTGAGGGCTTCCAGACACACTGGCCCTGCCCGCGCCTCTGCTCTCCCTCCCGACCCCACCCCGCTGCGGCTCCGCCTTCGAGGGCTTTCCTTCTGCTCCCCAGACACCCAGAGTCTTACAGGTGGCTTCAGGTCTTTTGCACCTGTTTCTCCTCCCTCTGGAACTCTTGCTCTCAGCTCTTCACAAAGGTAACAACACCTTCTTGTCATTCAGGCCTCAAGCCAGATGTCCCAGTCCCCAGCCCCCCATCACCACACATCTAGTGAGCTTCCCGCCATCCTAGGCACTTCTCGTGGAAGCATTTCCAACTGTCTGAAGTATCTGTGCTTATACAGTTTCTGCCAGCCTCCCCCATCACACACTGTACTCTCCAGGGGAAGGAGAACAGGCTGGTCTCCTGATAACCTTCAGAGCTCAGCCCCATTAGTCACCAAAAGGATGCGTGAGTCCACATCAACCCCGCCAGGCAAACCATACGGGCTGGTGTTTGCAAAATCCTACAAAAATGACAGGTGAGAAATTCTCTGGTGTCTACTGTTTGTGAGCTGAGGTTTCCCATGATGGTCCCCAAACCCTGGTCTCATCACAGAAGTCTCACACGTGGCTTTTCTTAAGATATCCATTGCCATTCGCACACATCCTTATCTGAGAATTTGATTTTAGTGTACTCATCACATTGTGGTTTACATTTTCTTAGAGTGGACAAACAACATCTTGCTTTTGGTAAAAGATTTCAATACTAATGTGTCCCATGACATCTTGTGTTTGAATAACACAGGCTTCCAACCCAGGGATGGTCCCAGAAGGGAGGAAGGACAGATCCCCCAGGCAGGGAATCAGGTCTGAGGGTCTCATTCCCTCGGAGGAGTGACAAACAGTCCCCAGAGTCTCAGTCTTCTAAGGGACATCAGGTGTTCTCTGCGGTCTCTTCCAAGGCTGAATGTAACATTCACTCATTCAACAAACACAAGTATTTATGCCCAGCCTCTGTGCCAAGCACTGTCAAGGCACTGAATGTATAGCACCCCCCCCCATAAAACAGCTGAGACTAGCTCCATCTTTAACGAGTTATGTGATTCTCTTGAGCATAATCTGCTATTCAGTTCTCAATAATTTTATTTGCAGAATAGTTTAATGACAAGAGAGTAAATCTGTCACCTACTTCTACCCTAGAATGAGACTTCTGGTCTTTACCTCCCAGCCTCATTCTCTGCTGTACCAGGAGTGAAGCCCCCATGCCCAACCTGGGCTCTCCACCTGGCCCTCCAGGTGTTTGGACCACACAATCTCACACTTCCCCACTAAACACCCCAAGAGCAGATGGCAAGGTGACCAGCAGTGCTCAGGAAGATGCCCTGTGTCTGTGGAGAGAGGCACTCAGGGTTGGCAAGCAGGACATTAATCCCCACGCTGCCACTCGCGTGGTGTGAGACCTGGGGCATGTCTCTTATCCTCTCCAGCCCTGTTCCCTTATCTACAAAATAGAGAATGGGGAGAGTCCCAGCCTTGCTGTGTGAAATCTGTCACCACATGGGCCCCACCAGCAGCTCCCCCTGCTTTGTGTGAGAGAGAGACAGGTGTACTTCCAGGAGACATGGGACTCCTCTGGCTGGCAGCTCTGGCCCAAGGATTCTCCTGCAGCTTTGCTGGAACTTTCTGCACACGGCCTGATGGTCTGAGACATTTCCCACTCCAGTGACTTTCTTCCTTCCTCCCCGTGAACGAGACTTATGTCCCGGTCTCATGACTCTCCAGCCTCCACTGCCTCCACCTCTCACATGCTTAATCCCACCTTCACAGACCCTCCTGGAACCCACGCGTCAGGAACACAACACCTTCTCTTCCCTCCTCACGTGTTGGGATGAGGACGGTGTCAGGGCAAGCGCCTGGTAAAGCACGTGAGGTGTTACACAGCACAGAGCAGGCTGTGAAGGAGGCAGCACCATTCGTTCATTTATGGAGTTCCAGACAAAGGGCCGGGAGAACAAAGGAACATGGCTCTTTCCTGAGCAGATTCCAGGCTAGAGGAGCCTTCCGATTGCTCGGGGCCCTGCACTTAGACGGTAATACCTTAGGTGGTGATTTCTGGTGTGTAAATGGGGCAGGGGAGATAGGGCAGCAGGCAAGATGAAGGGAGAGGAGAAGCAGCAGCAGCCACTATCCCAGGGAACTGTGAGCGGCGAATCCTGGTTGTTCGAGCGGATGTGAGCATTTTTTAAATTGTGCTCAAACAAATTCCACGCTGTCCTCCTGCAGCACCGGGGTGGCTGGTTAGCATTCAACAGTTGTAACTCTTTTGCAGGGAAAGTCTTCAACTGTTGTCCCTATTTCATGGCCCAGCATATTCAGCCAGGCAGTAGGACTCCAGGAGAACACACACCGCGTTGTAATTTTCCAGAGGCAACACGATTATGAAACCCAAGCAGATGGGGAGACGGTTGCAGTGGACAGGGAAGCTGTTAGCAATTTCCCTTTGTAGACAAAACCATTATTTTTTCAACAGATCGCTGCCAGAGCTTGATGAATCTGGTTCTCCCTCCACCCTCAGCTTTGCAGAAAGCCCTGTAGCTCTGTGAGACCTTGCAGACAGTTGCCGCGTGTTATTTTTGTACATTTGTTTGTGTCAGAGGCATTGGCTTGTAGAGTTTCACATTTAGCTCCCCTTTCATCTCTAATCTGCCATTAATGTATAGTTCCCAACTCTGAAAATTGGACTTCAAAAATAAATGGTGGTGTGATCATCTTTTATTTAAAATATGACTGCGCCCCCCCTTCTCTGTCAAGGCCCCACTTGTTTATGGGAGAGCTTGATTACATAATTACATATTAGAAGTCATTTGTAAGGAAAATTGATTAGTGTCTTTTACAGCAAGGATCTCACCAGAAATAACCCTGTCTCTAGCTGTAGGAGCGGAGCGCCAGGCTGGAAATGGCACAACAACTTTAGGAGCTTGTCACCAATGTGTTTATTTCTTGTCACAGGAAGAAATAATTGCTGCAGAGCAATGAGGGACAAAATTGTCACTTTGAACCACCGAGATGCACAAAGTAAGCTTTAGGCGGTAGTGTGGGGCCCCGGCAGGCCTGCTCTGGGGAATGTGTGAGTTTTGAGTTCCAGCAATGCTGATAATGAGTAGGCAAGTTTCTTAGCCTGTCCAAACCTTAGCCACGATCACTGAATGGGAAAGCACCAGATGGGCTGTGTCCACACAGATGCACAGAAGCTGAACAGACTCTCCAGGCACAGATGATCAGGGCTCCAGACTCGAAGATTCCCCGATGATGAGTGGATGACTGTGCCTCGCTGGCCTCTCCCTGGTGGACAAGCTCCCTAAGACAGTGCCCACGCAGGCCCAGGGCTCCCAGGTCAAATTTCCCTTTCTCTCCCCCCCTTGTCTCTGTGTTTCCTTCCCACCTGCCAACCTCTTTCTGTTTCTCCTGATCTCTGGCAACGGGCAAATTTGCTCTGCAAAAAAGTGAATGCAACTGTTTCTGTGACATGCAACCTTCGTTTCTGCCTCTGCAGAAGAGGACTTGTGTCTTCTGAGTTGAGCGTGAGGAATTGAACCTCATGATAGTATTAGTCCATGGAGATAAATAACAACAACAACGACAGTGACAGTAGGAATGGGTGGCCTGTCCTTCCAACAGCACGATTTTTCTGAGGTAAAATGGTGGAACTTGTCCGTAAACATAGAAATGCTTACCTGGTTTAAAGAATTTTTTAAATGAACTTTTACTTTGCTTTTTTTTGCTCATTTCTGAGGTCAAATACATCATGAAAAAGAAAGGAAATACACACGAACAAATTGGAAGAATAGGAGAGTCCATATAAAATGAAGTGCTATTTTTTCTTTATTTTTTTTTGTTCTTTTCTTTTTTGAGACAGAGTCTCACTTTGTCACCCTGTGTAGAGTGCCAGGGCATCATAGCTCACAGCAACCTCAAACTCTAGGGCTTAAGCCCTTCTCTTACCTCAGCCTCCCAAGTAGCTGGGACTACAGGCGTCCACCACAACAACGCCTGGCTATTTTTTGTTGTTGTTGTTTTCAGAGTTGTTCAGCAGGCCCAGGCCAGGTTCTAACCCACCAGCCTCGGTGCATGTGGCTGGTGCCCTAACCACTGAGCTACGGGTGCCAAGCCACAGTACTATTTTTTCAAGCTCTTTAAAGAATGACAGTGATGCTTTAACCGGGATTGCATTAAATCTGTAGATTACTTTGGGTAGTATGGACATATCAATGCTATAGACATGTTTATTCTTCCCAGCCATAAGCATGGTATGTTTTTCCATTGTTCATGTCTTCAGATATTTCTTTTCTCAGAGTTCCATAATTCTCTTTATAGAGATCTTTCATGTCCTTTGTTAGATAAATTTCCAGATATTTCATCTTCTTTGGCACTACTGTAAAAGGAATAGAGTCCTTGACTGTATTTTCAGCTTGACTCTTGTTGGTATATATAAAAGCTACTGATTTGTAAGTATTGATTTTGTATCTTGAAATGCAGCTATCTTCCTTGATCACTTCTAAAAGTTCCGGAATCAGGAAAATATCTTGAATAGCCAAGACATTACTCAGAAATAAAAACAAATCAGGAGGTATCACGTTACCATATTTCAGGCTACACTAAAAAATCTATAGCGATCAAAACAGCATGGTACTGGCACAGAAACAGAGAGGTAGATGTATGGAACAGAATAGAGAACCAAGAGATGAACCCAGCTACTTATCATCACTTGATCTTTGATAAGCCTATCAAAAACATTCACTGGGGGCAAGACTCCATATTTAACACATGGTGCTGGGTGAACTGGCTGGCAACCTGTAGAAGACTGAAACTGGACCCCTACCTTTCACCACTAATAAAAACTGATTCTCACTGGATGAAAGATGTAAACTTAAGACATGAAACTATAAAACTACTAAAAGAGAGTTCCGGGAAATGCTTGAAGAAATCAGCTTGGGAAAATAGTTTATGAGGAGGACTCCCTGGCAGTTGAAGCAACACCAAAAATACATTACGGGGATCTGATCGATCTAAAAGACTGACACACAGCCAAGAGCACTTGCCGCTCATCTGCCAAGTTATGAGCTCTGCGAGCTGTTGCCTCCACACTTGGGAGCTTCTAGAGGGCAGTGGTGATGCTTTACTCACCTCCTCAACACCAGTGCTGACCCGGGCTCCAGTCCACAGTGGGCTTCAATAGATGTCAGGCCAGCCGGGTGCAGTGGCTCATGCCTGTAATCCCAGCACTCTGGGAGACCGAGATGGGTGGATTGCTTGAGCTCAGGAGTTTGAGATCAGCCTAAGCAAGAATGAGACCCCATCTCTACTAAAACTAGTAAAACTAGCTGGAGGCTGAGGCAGAAGGATCACTTGAGCCCAGGAGTTTGAGGTTGCTAAGATGTCATGGCACTATCCCCCAGGGAACAGAGTGAGACTCTGTCTCTAAAATAAAAAAAATAAATAAAATAATTGTCAGACTGAACTAAGCTAAACCCTATTCCACTCACATGCCTACTCATCCTACAGAAAGTACCAACTCAAAACGCCTCCTTTTTCTGAAAGGATGTATTTTGTTTCTCTCCCTGGCAATTCCACGGGGTTATTCTGTGTTCTTTCGTGTTCATCCCCACTGACTATCCCTGTCTGCATATCCTTTACTCTGCATACTTGTTCCCCAAATCTCACAGAGTGTGGCATAAAATAAACTGAACAAACACGCAGAGTTGGGTCTTTTGAAGCCAGCGTGGTCGTGTGCAATGTTTGCGCTTAGTGAATGCTTGTGGCATTGACTCAAACTGATCAGAATGGGTGCCTGAATTTCCAGCAGCAGAATTGGGTAAACTGCTCTCGCTTTATAGCTCTTTTATTTTTTGGCCGGGGCTGGGTTTGAACCCACCACCTCTGGCATATGAAGCCAGCGCCCTACTCCTTTGAGCCACAGGCGCCGACCTTTACAGCTCATTTTATCCTTAACTATCTTACTGACGGCTAATGGTGGATGAGCATAGTATAAATGTTCCCCCTTATCACCTCCCCAAACTGAGAATGCCGCCTTCTTCATGCCCTGTTGACTCTCCCTTTGTACAGAGGCTGCGGTGGGACACAGTTTACGCGCAGTGAGTCTATCGACCTTCGTTCTTGAGATGCACTTGGACCTTCCCTTGCAGGCAAGTTGTCATTGACTTCTACTTGGAGAGACAGACACTGACCATGCAATGCTTTGGGGGAACCATCCAGGACCCCGTATTTAACTGTGTCTGGCCCAGTGAGCTGGAACTTTCCTCCAGACCGAGCTCACCTTCATTACCTTGTTGGGCTCTTTCATGCTGCTCCCAAAAGAGTTTTACGCAAACACAGATGTTTACAGTGGGAAAAGGGATGGTACATTATTTATACTTTCAAATCAAATCAGATTTGCATCCTTTTCAAGTTCACCATTGTTATAAGTAAGACTGTAAGACTGTAACTCTTTGCCTTGGAAGAGAGTTGCTCACTTTAGTTAAAGAAAGAAATAGTAAGCACTGACTCTGATTTCTTTGAGAAATTTCTTACGAGAACAGTGTATTTATCCCCCAGAGGGAGAAACCACGGCTCACGGTGAGTAAGCTGAGAGAGCCTCTCAGAAGGCTGGCCCTGGAAGAGCCAGGGCTGAAGGGCAGCTGCCCCGGGAGGAGAAAGAGGACGGTTTCTTCCTTTCTACCTACCCCGGCATTATTAAAGGTGCCCACAGAGTGAACAGTAAATGAGAAATACCTTTCAGTCCGGAATTAGAAAACATGAACATTTTGTTTCCATCCCAATCACGACAGCCAAGCCTGTGTCTACATATAATTTTATGATGAACTGAACCCAAGGCTTAAAGTTTTTATAATCACCTGAGAGCAAGGGTGTACAAGAGAAAACCAGGAAACTAATCTTATCATTAAAGAGCACTCAAACAAAACCTCTTTCCAAGTCCTTTCACCCTGCTGTAACTTCCGTGGATGGAACACGCAGGGTGTGTGGACAGTGAGTTTCCCCGGCTCCTGCTTCTTCTGGGAACCTGTAGGAACATTCCCCCAGAAAATAGGAAGGAACCCCACTTTACAGTAACACACGCAGGAGCTGCATGGGGGATCCACCAGCTGCTCCATAAAGCTGGCCAGGAGGTCCCTGTTTCACAGGTGGGAGGAAGCAAGGGGTGGAGGAGGTCAGTGACTTTCCAGAGACTTCCAGCTCTGGGGTGAGACCAGCAGGTGGCTCAGGGCTCACACATTGCCAGGGGTGTTCCTGCCGCTGACCTCACACCCCTTCAGTGGCGGGGGCATGCCCTGATGGTCAGGAAACTTTCTCATGACTGGCTACTTTGAGAAGGAATAGAGAGGGAAAATCTAAGGCCTGGCATTTGGGAAGAAGCGTTTGGCAGCCTACCGACCCTGCACAAGGCCAGGGCGCCGTTTGCTAATAATCCCCTTCTCTTTCATCCCCAGAAGACTCACATCTTGCTTTGTTGTGTTTTTGGCTAGCAAGTCGAACACTGGCTTTCTTTCACATTAAAGACCCAAATGACTCTTGGTGGCAGCGAGGGAGCACAGCCAGCATAATCCTATCGGGCTAATACCCTTATCTGGGCGGACAGGGCCAGCAAGGCCTGCCTGAGGCGGCTGATGACCAGCCAGCCCACGCGAAGCAGGGCCAGCACGTCCTTTCATTTATAATTGTTTAGCTAAAACGAAATGAAATAGATGGAGAAATCTCCTTAGTTACTTTGTCACCCTTCCCTTGTCAGAAACAGACTTTACCCCACATGAAGTACAGCTTCAGTTGGAACAAGCAAGACAGACAATGGCGGGTTCCATGGTTTTGAGTTATTCAAGGTCCAGGTCAGGTGACCTAAGCATAACTTAAGGTATTTCTTCCCCATAGTTTTTCTCCCAAGGGTAGTTTTAGCTACAAATGGTTTTCACTTCATATGCTTAGTCTAGAATCTTTAACTTTCTTCCACCCCTATATCTATACCCATGTAGGACTATTAGACTCTACTCTCCCCCGGGCAGAAGGCTGAGAAGTGGGTGGATCTGAGAGCTCCCCAGGGGCAGGCTGAGGACCTGGCGATGGGCGAGATGTTGAAAGGAAGAAGGACGGACCCAGGAGGACTCCCGGGCTTCTCTTCCGGTATCTGGGCTTGTCCGCAGACTCCTTCATCTTCTCACTGCTGAGCACACGGAGACAAGCCACGGCCCCGTCCTGCACTAGAAACAAGCCTCACAAAGTGTCATTTGTTACTGGTGATCCAGAGGCTGACACTCCACACACCCTCTTATCCTGCCTGCAGGAGAGAGTGCACGTGTGAGCACAGGTTTGTGGCAGAGAAGTGTGTAGATAGACACTGGACCCGAATAAGAAGAAATCTACAACAGAAAACCCCTGTACTGTTAGAACACTTAAATCCTGTGTGTTTCTCGATTAGACAGCCTTGTGTAAGTCAAGGTGAAAATCACAGATTGGCACTGGCTTTGATTTCTCCCTGCCTTGATGTGCCCAGTGAGTTGATGATTTGAGAATCTCATGCACCTGTTACTGTGCGCACCTCCTAAAACACCTTAGTTGCACATCTTTTCTTCTTTGGATTATAAACACATGCGCCAGCTTACAGGTCCAAAGAAATGCATCGCTTATGGGACAGGAGGTGGCACTTTCACTCTCATAAAGAGTTAACAGCTGCTTAATGAGTGCCTGCCTATGCAGGCTTGGGGCAAGGGACAGATCTCAGGAATGATGAAAATACTGTCCAGTTCTTTCTGGATCTTTTCCATCTGTGCTGCCCAAACTTTCCAGGGGTGCAGGTGGACGTGACAGCAGAAGGAAGCGGTTGTGCACGGCTGGGAGCACTAGACGTAGCCTGAAGCAAAAACTCAAACACTCCTGTGCTTTAGATCAAGCATTCGGGGAGATTTTACATCACACCCCTAACATGCATTTGCTTTCATGTTGCAATGAGGGCAGGTTAATGCACCGTGTCCCACGGGTTTATGGAACTCTGGTCCCATCTCCACGTGTCCAGATGCAGCCCCGTCTCAGTGGAACACTGACTTCAAATTTTATGTCTCAGAGACCGTCACCCTGCCACACATTTGGCCCAGCACAGAGACAGGGCTCAGTCCCCTCCGTACTGACGACAGCCATATTCCCGAGCTCTTCATCCACACCCACCCTACTCTCTTTTTGTCCCTCTATCTACAATCTAATCCATTTTAAGGCATCATCTCTCTTCCTTCCACGGTTTCACTTTAAACCACTCTTCAGCACCATTTTCTGGCTTTAACCTCTTGCTTGCCCCATCATCCTCATTTTGGAAACTCCTCTGGCTACATGGGTTTTACACTCCTTGATCTCTCCTGGATTCTGCGTCTATCTTTGCTGAGCACATCAGGTCTTCCTGGACCCAGGTTCTCCCTAGACTCAGGAGTGAGTCACAGAAAACTAGTATTTGTCTCCCAAAGCATTAAGAAGACTAAGCCTGGCTTAAGTGGATACTCAACGTATTGGTGTCTCAGGACTGTCACAGCAAATTGCCACAAACTGGGTACCTTGAAATAACAGCAATTTATTCTTTCCCAGTTCTAGAGGAGAGAGATCTGAAATCCAAGTGCCAGCTGGGCTGTGCCCGCTCCAAAGGCTCTGGAGGAGAAGGCCTCCTTGGCTGTTCTAGCTTCAGGGGGTGGCCTGTCATCAGAGCTCCTTCTGGGGGTGGCCTGTCATCGGTGCTCCTTGGCTTGCAGCTGGGTGACTCTAATCCCTGATCTGTCTTCACCTAAGTTCTCCTGTGTGTCTGTCTGTCTCTGTTATCTCTCCTTACAGAGACACCAGTTATAAGATTGGAGCCCAAGCTAGTTGAATATGATTTTATGTAACTTATTACACCTGCAAAGACCTTATTTCTAAATAAGTTCCTCTCTGAGGTTCCAGATAGACATGAGTTTTGCGAGGAACACTATTCAACCTAGTACCCAGTAAGAGTCAATTGCTTCCTTTGTAATGATGGAAAAGAGAGGGGTGGCAGGCTAGATACATCATGTGCTTTAGAAGTGAGCTTCTTCAAATATTGTTTGATGTGCCAGCGAAGTCCTCCAACTCTAGTGCCCTCTCTGAGCGATCTTCTTGTCTCTGAACACTGTCTATGCTTTGGGGGCAATCACCCCAATTTACAATGCCCCAGGAAGGATTCTGCTAGCATCTGGTCTTGCATTCATTGTGGACATAAGGACTGTGCCCAGCACAGCTCACAGTTCTAGGGTGAATCAAATCCCATGTGCTAATGAGTACTGTGTTTGCTGTAAGGAGACTCTGGGCACCTCAAGGGCAGATCGATGATTGATGTTTGCATCCCTCACAGCAGGTGCTCACGAAACACTTTTGAACTAAATACATAAAATAACACCAATAACAACAGCCTGCTCACGGTCATTGAGAGTTTGCTATATCCCCATCAAGGCCAACATTACCCAATAGAAATATAAAGCAAGCCACATGAGTCATTTTCAAATATTTTGGTAGTCAAGCTTTGAAAAAGGAAAAAGGAGAGAAGACTATGTTTAACAATATATTTTATTTTGCCCACTATGTCTACAATAGTATCATTTCAACCCACTGTACTCAAAATAGTGTATTTAATATTTTAAATGCTTATTAAGACATTTCATATTTTTCATTCATCCTAGGGCTTCAAAATTCACTGTGTACTTTGTATTTCTAGCAGACCTCAATTCAACTAGCCACAGTTTAAGGGCTCGGTACCCTAAGCATGGAACGAATGATCAGCATCTCAGACAGCACAGCTCTAGCCGTTATTCTAAACATTTTACAAGTATTATTTATTTAAACATCATGATAACCAGCAAGAGGATATTATCCACACCCCATTTTTCAGATGAAGAAACTGAGGTTAAGGGTGGTTATGTAATTTTCCTAACACAACAGAACTGATGATTGTCACTTCCAAGATTCAAACACGGGTGTTTTTAATAGAATCCTGGGCTCTGAACTGGGCTACTGCATTGCCACTCAGCCTGGATGGATGGGTAGCTGGATGAATATAAAGTTCTTCTGAGATCATTCCCTGGATTCTGGGCTTTTTATTGCCCTTCCCTTTGGTCCTTCCCCTCCAGCAAGAGAGTACAGATATGAGTGCATGAACCTACACTTACACTCATGCACTGCACTGACAATTTCCCAACCATCCTAAGTTAGTTACCGCCTGTTTCAGAGTCCCCTGACTCCCCGGTTTCCAAAGGTCCATCCCCATGTGATTCTCATCCAGGAGGCCCAGGAAAGGCCCTTTGCTATTCCTGTCCCACTTCAGGATTCTGATGCCCCGTGAAGCAGTGTTCACAGCTTTGGCTAATATTAGGTCACTGGGGGCTTTAAAACTATGATGGCTGAGATCCACCTACAAAAGTCCTGATCTAACTTGTCTGGGATGAGACCCAAGCAGCTGGGGCTAAAGCTTCTGCTCTGACTTTGAGACACACTCTCAAGCATGCACACGCCTCTGCTCCCAGCCAGGCTGGGTAATTATGCGAGACAGTGATTAGAAGAATCCAGAGGAATAAATTTAAAACTATTGAGCTGCCAGGTAACCAGGTGGTCAATTAGGAGAATGAACCAAACTGAATGTAATAACCCAGCTTTCATTCACTTATCACAACAAAAGGTAAAAAGAGGTGCTGGCTCCCTGGCGGTCAACTTCCCCCCACAGAATGGCACCAGGCAAGGGTCAGCTGGATGTCACTCAGGTGGGGGAGACTGTCTTACTTCTCAGGAGCCCTGAACAGAAAGCTCCTTTTTCTCATGACTATGTCAGCTAGGATGAGGGCTGATGAAGGCATAGGAGCAGTAAGTTATACTAAGTCAAAGTAGAGAAAAATCCCTCAGCTGAGGGCGACACCTGTGGCTCAAGGAGTAGGGCGCCGGCACCGTATACTGGAGGTGATGGGTTCAAACCTGGCCCCAGCTAAAAACTGCAACAACAACAACAATAAAAATCCCTCAGCTAAGGCTCCCGGTAAGGTGGCTTCTGAATGGAGGTGCCAGTATAGGGATGGAGGTAGGCAAGTGAGCATGGCGGGCTTGGGGCCACCGAGCTGTTGGCTACATCTGCCATCAGAGAACCATAACACACTGGCTGTGCACCGAGTCTGCAGTGCGGAGGGCAGATTCTGCCAGACCAAGCCTTATGACTGCCTATGGTTGGGCCCAAAAGATCATAGGTAAGATTTTGTCCTAAAACCAGATGTCTCCAAAAATGCAATAGTCCAACTGTGTTGGACATCATTGTCGACCTGCAAGCCCTAAATTCTCTGTGCAAGTCTGTTCTGAAAAGCAAGCCAGCTCCTGACCATTGCACGTAGGCACAGCAGGTCATCAGCGATCGGCTTTAACAATCTCTCTGCCTCTGCAGAGAGCCCTTCCCCACACGCTTCCTCAGACACCTAGAACACCAGCTCCTCCACCTACTCCAAGTACTCACTAAGGAGAGTTTTCAGTTACAAAAGACAGAAAACCAATGTCACTGATTTAAACCTAAAGGAAGTTTCTTGTCCCAAGGCACTAAGCAGTCAGACCGAAGGCAAAGCTGATTTTAAGCATGGCCAAATAGATATAGAGGCTCAACTATCCCATAAGAAATCTTTGTTTCTAATGCTCTTCCACTGTGCTTTCCAACACATGAGCTTCACTCTCAGGAGTCTCTTTCTGCAAAGCATCAAAGACGGACTCATCTTTGCTCAGCCCTAGCAGTCTCAGAAGAGTGCTTTGTCCACCAGTTACTACAACAAACTTAAATAAAGACTGTGATTCACTCCACCAGGGTCACATGTCCATCCCGGGACCAATCACTGAGGCAAGAAAGGCAGAGCCACATCATTGTCAACCCCACCAGAAACACAGGGAGAAAGGAAGGAGAGTTCCCAGAAGGAAGGGATCCAGAGTGTACAAAAAGGAACAAATAGACAAGCTAAAGCTTGATAGGAGGAGGAAATAACTTTGAAAAATTGTTTTTAAAATACTGTCATGTCTATAGATCCTGTGTTCCTCAAGAGTATAAGCCACTTCAAAAGAAATATTGTTATATCCCAGAATGTTTTAACAGTAATCCAGTCATTAAGTCAAGACAGAGGTGAGTAGAAAGAGGAGCTTCTTACCCAAGAATGTAGAAAAGACGCAGGTGTCGAGTTTGGCATTTTACAAAGACTGTTATCACTGAAGCCTTAGAAACACTTGCAGGCAGGTAAGAGACTGGAGTCTAAGACAAGGCCTTGCCTAAGAACTCAGGACCAGTAATTAGCAAAACAGCCCTTGCACCCAAAGCCCATTCTCTCACGAAACACAAAAATTTTTTTAAATTTTTTTATTTTGACAGATTTGGGGGATACAAATGGTTTGGTTTTACATGGGTGAATTGTCCTGTGGCAATGTCTGAATTATTTTGTGTGCCCATCGCTGAATGGTGTACATTGCACACACTCTATTCAATAAGTCCTTTTTCTTTCCTCACCTTCTTTTCACTCTCTCCTAGATGTTTCCGTATCATTTCCAGTTAGGTGTATATTGAGGTGTATGTTACCTCATTTCGTCCTCACAGCTGTCAATGAGAAAAATAAGGCAGCCACTATTCTAGCAATCTGACAATGCTTTCTTAAGGTCACCTGCTGTTTAGGAGAGAGGGTAGTGACATTCCTGGCTCCTCCCATTTTCTGGTGGTGTCTCTTAGAAACATGTTTCTTACAAACTTCCCCGACTCTCCACTCCTCCCAGGAAATGTCCCTGGAGGACACCAGGAGACTGATCCCATCCAGGGCTATTTGAATCCCTAAGCACATTAGCTTGTCACAATTGAGAGCGTTCAGGTTGCCTGTGAAACCAAACTGATTGGATCTATTTTATATAATGCCTTTCGGTGATTGCATTTTGCATCCAGTCATCAAGGAGGAACAATGGGAAAAATATGATCTTTGGAATCAAATACACAGTCATTCCAGTTCTGTCCAGTCCAGTTTCTGGGACACAGTGGTGCACCTGATAAGTTCTTTGCCTTTCCCATCCAGACGGTTCAATTCAAGTGTACTATGATGGAGTGAAGGAAAAGGAACTAGATACCCAGTTTTCTATTTCTGTTCCATTCCTTCCTCTGCCCCTGATTTACTCTGCGACCTTGTTGGGTGATGCAGCCTCAACATTTCCTGGCTTCCTCATTCTTCAACTGAGAATAATAATTCCAGGGTAGCTTACCTCCAGACTGCCAGGAGGATTAAATAAATGAATGTTCACGAACTCATTGTGAGAAGTATAAAAAGCTACACAAATAGGAGGAATCACATTGGGCCATACCCCTCATCAATAATCTCTGAGACAGCCTTTGGAGAGCATGCACACTGGTAGAAAGAAGTGCAAAGTGGCCATTTCCCTGTGCAAGGTCACCGTGTGCTGCAGACGTTGACAGGCCTGAAGAACACGGAGGTCGAACACCAGGGAAATCCTTCATGCAACAGAAGGTTTTGTCAGCAGAACCGAGCAGGATGCCACTTACAGACAATTTCTTAAAAGCGTGGTTTTAGACCTATTTAGATCTATATAAATATAACGGCATGTGGTGATTGCATTTTGCGTCCACCAAAAATGGTTAGCTCTCTGATCAACATTTCAAAGCAGTTTAGAGAAGTGCCCCAAACCACAGACTCTTACACATTTAGACTTAGGCGGGACCCTCAGAAGCGCTAAATCCGAGGGCTTCATTTTCCAGTTGAGGAAACTGAGGTTCAGATTCACTCAGCTCATTGTAAACCCACAATTCTTTCTACTACGCCATGTATTTTTTGTGATACAAGGGATAAAAAACTCTTAAAATCTCAAAACATCTTGTTTAAGTATCATTGTTACTGCCCAGAGGGCTTCAACCTGGACTCTAGAGGTGGTCGTACCCCCATGGGATTTGAAAAGTGAACAGGACACGGAAGCCCCGTGGACAGTATAATTTATAAAATGAGTGTGATATCTGCGGCTCTTCAGATGAAAGCCATCTCAGAAATAAATGCCCACGTTTTATGAAATAACTAATAATAGTGTGTGTCGCGTTATAGGACATCTTGAAATGTTTCCATTAAATTTCAAAGCTGCCCTGTTTAGTTAAAAGAGGTCAGCCTTTTCTGCAATGACTAACTCTAGGGTTTTAACTTTCCTGTGGTACTTTTAATATGATCACATATATTTTTTCCTCCAGGCTAGAAAAAGCCTTTTGTCGCAGAAGAGGTGCCTCTAGAATGAGGGAGCCCTTAGAATATGCACGTTGGCTCAGGATGGAAATGAGAGTCATCTTTTTCTTTATGCATCAGAAGACTATGATTTTATCAGTAAATGTGTATGGAAAGGGGCATGCTCACTCAGACAGATGCATGGAGCTATCAGAAGTCACTGCCATAAAGCACATGTGTGCCCTCACCCCACTGGTGTAAGCCTGGAGCTCAGCCACCCTCTTCTTACCTACAAACACAGCAGGTCCTAACCAGTCCTGGGCCTGGTAAACGATTACGAATAATGCCCTAAGCTTTCATAAATGAGGTACGTTTAGGTATGTTCTATTATGATTTGAATTATGCCCTCCCAAAAAAAGAAAACAGAAACACTCACTGCCAGTACCTTACTGTGACCTTACATGGAAACAGTCATTGCAGTTGTAAGGAGTTAAGATGAGGTCTCATGGGAGCAAGGTGGGCCCTTGATCCCACAGGACTGATGTTCTTTTTTATTGTTGAGACAGAGTGTCACTCTGCCATCCTGGTAGAGTACTGTGGCTGTATAGCTCTCAGCAACCTCAGACTCTTGGGCTCCAGTGATCCTCTTGCCTAAGCCTCCCTAGTAGCTGGGACTACAGGTGCCTGACACAAAGCTCACCTAATTTTTCTATTTTTAGTAGAGATAGGGTCTTGCTCTTGCTCAGGCTGGTCTTGAACTCCTAAGGTCAAGCGATCCACCTGCTTTGGTCTCCCGGAGTGCCGGGATTACAGGTGTGAGCCCCTCTGCCCTGCCTCAGACTGATGTTCTTATCAGAGAAGAGACACAGAGACAGACACAGGCGGGGAGAACATGGCTCAGTGCCACTTGATGTGAGAGGCAGAGACTGGAGGGGAGCAGCTGCAAGCCAGGGGCTTCTGAGAGCTTCTGGCAACCCCAGAAGCTGGAGCAGAACGTCCCTGGAGCTTTCCAAGGAACAGGATCCCTCCAGCACTCTGACTTCTGAATTCCAGCTTCCAGACTGGGAAAGAGAGCTTTTCCACTGCTTTAAGTCACCCTGTTTGTGCTACTTTGTCACAGTAGCCCTGGAAAAATAATACACCTTTCAATTCCGGGAAGGACACATTCCCAGAACGAGGACAAAGACCAGGGGAGGGAAAGGGACACAAGCCAGTCGGCCAGAGTGTCCAGCGCCATCCTCCCCTGGCAGGCTGCCCACTTAAGCTCAGGTTTGAAAAATGGTCTCTTTGGTCACATGGCTCTGGAGCAAGAGCGAGGCAGGAAGGCCACCTTTACTGCTGACCTGTCATCATAAAAATAATTAGCAAATTGCTGCAAGGTGCTTCCGGAAGGTGATTGGGACGCTTCTGCTGTTCAGCCTGAAAGAGCAGCACCAATGGCCAGCAGGAAGCTAGCGTGACTTTCTGAGGAAATGCGTGTTTATGAGCAGATGTTGGGAAAAATTGTTCTCCACAGCAAAGGGCATTCATTCTGCACCCCCTACATCCATCTCTGGCTCACAAACCTCAGCCTCGGGTGTGAAACGAAGGTCACTGTGGGCTGAGAAGCGATGTAAAAGCTTCAATCCAGCTCCAAAGCCCAAGGGCAGCCAGGCTGCCCACCTGGAACCAGGAAGCTCCACAGTGCAGTGCCCCAGAAAGGGACCATGGGCCAGGGAACTGGGAGGGTGGGATCCGGACCCTCACAGCTGGAACTGCAGAGCCTCCCAACACTGCAGGCATAGAGAAGAGAAAGTTAGATATCTGATTCTGATACACGCCTGTACAGAATCAGGTGTGGTGGCTCATGCCTGTAATCCTAGCACTTTGGGAGGTCTAGGTGGGTGGATTGACTGAACTCACAGGCTCGAGACCAGCCTGAGCTAGAGTGAGACCCCATTTCTAAAAATAGCTGGGCATTATGGCAGGCACCTGTAGTCCCAACTACTTGGGTGGCTGAGACAGGGAATCACTTGAGCCCCAGAGTTTGAAGTTGCTCTAAGCTGTGACTCCACAGCACTCTACTGAGGGTGACTAAGTGAGACTCTGTCTCAAAAAACAAACAAAATATCAAATAAATGTGCCCGTGAAGATGCACTCAAACTTGGGCTCCAGCTCCTCATCAGATTGGAACAATTGAAAGCTCTTGTTGCTTCAGTCAAACCCAAGCACATCCATTTCACACACACACACACACACACACACGTAAGGGATCGTTCCAGGGGAGTCACATCAATTTGCATTCTGTGTTGTTCATTGAAAAGGTTAACATTGACCTTGAATGCAGGAATGGCAAGGCAGACAGGATAAATGGCGATCCTTCCTGAATTCTTATGTATTGTGTCTTTCAACCCTTGCCCAAGACTGTGAATTAGGGCTGATTATCGTTGCTCAATTACAGACAAAGATTGAGGCTCAGAAGATTACTCAAATCATCTGTCCACGTCCCACAAGACGTCAAGGTAAAGTTGAGATTCCAGCAGAATTCTTTTTGCCATCACAGGCTGTGCTCCCAGCCAAGGTACCACCTACGCTGCCTCATCCTTGAAATGGAAAACAGTTACCAATCCTGGGTCCAATTTGTGACTCCCAACACTGTGAGTGAATCTCTGTGGCCCTCTGGGACATCTCTAAGTGCTTCTGCCAGGGCAGGTAAGGATTATGAACTGTAAAGTACTATGCCCCAACAAGAGCAAGTTTCTCTTCTGCCTTCTCTTGCTACTGTTGGCATGTGCCCAATACTTTCCTGCTTCAAGAGGTTTGATCCAGCACGGTGACTACAATGAATAAGAACGTATTGTATATACTTGAAAATTGATGGGGGAGTAGATAGTAAAGGTTCCTACTACCAAAATAATAAAATCATCTCGTGAGGGGACGGATGTGCTAATTAGCTTGATTACAGTAACCATTTCACAATCTATACAGATATGGAAACATCACGTGTACTCTGAAAATACAGACAATTTTCATTTGTCAAACATACCTCCACAAAGCCAAAGAAAGAAAGAGAGAGGGAGGGAGGGAAGAAAGGGAGGCAGAGAGGAAGGGAAGAGAACTAACAAAAACTAAAAAATAGGAAAACTGAGAATGTGGAGTCCACCCAGCAGGGAGGACAATCAGCTTAACACAAGGCAGGCCGCATGAGTGGCCACTGGTTTTTAAGATCAGAATGGTCGCAGGAGGAGGAGGCACAGAATGGAGCTGATTCTGTGCCCAGCGTAGGGACAGAAGAGCAAAGGAGGTCACCAGACAATGATGGCAACTAAATCAACACGGAGCAGGGAACCATCAGTTCTCCTCCCCTGCAAGGGCCTGCCACCTGCAGGGAGAAAACTCAATGGAGAGCTTTGAACAAAAACCAACTCATTGGGGATTGTGGGAGATCTCTCTCCTCCCCCTTGGGACATACGAAATGTCTCACTCACCGGCTTTTACATCAAACTGGGGAAGTCTATTCAGTAAATGCCACAAATGGTTTTAATTATACTACAGCCATAGACTGGAATAGTATGCCTCATTAAAAGTCATATTGTACTTGTAAGAATATTGAATGCCATGCACAGATACAATGCTAACAGGAGAAGGTTAAGCCGGAGGCGCCAGTAGCTCAGTGGGTAGGACAGCTGAGCTGGCAGGTTCGGACCCGGCCCAAGCCAGCTAAACAACAATGACAACAACAACCAAAAAAATAGCCAGACACTGGGGCAGGCACCTATAGTCTCAGCTACTTGGGAGGCTGAGGCAAAAGAATCACTTGAGCCCAAGAGTTTGAGGTCGCTGTGAGCTCTGATGCCACCACACTGTACTGAGGGAGACAAAGTGAGACTCTGTCTCAAAAACCAAAAAAATAACAATAATAATCATAAAAGAAGGTTAAGCTTAAAAAAAAAAAGATATAATGTGAGCCTATAACAGAAACCTATATCTTTAAAATGAATGCAATTTCTGTTCATTTGAATGGAAAAGAGATTAGAAGGAAATCTCCCCAAATTGTTGAGTGGTTATCTCTAGATGAAGAGATAGTAAACAATTTTTATTTTTTCTTTACAGTTCCTGCATTTTTAAACAACTTTCATAAGGGCTATGTAATATTTTATGCTAAGAACGAATTAATCAATATTTCTGAATACTTTGGGCAAATAAATATTGGGTGGTGAATCCCAGGAGCCAAGTTTTTGTCTCAACTCTACTTGAACCCCTTCCCCAGCCTATGCCTCGGTTTCCTCAGCTGTAAGACCTAAGGGTGGCTGTTAGCATCTAGGAAATACCTAGGACTTGCGGCTTCCACCTTACCTTGTGGCGGATTAGTGAGTGTAAGTGAAAGGAAAAATTGAGGAAGAAACTGAGGGAGGAGGCAGGAAGGAGTCTGATGGAGAAGAAAAATGAAAAGGAAGAGAAAGAGAAAGCTATGAAGAGGGATTGGGACCAAGCAGGTGTGAACTCAGAAGCTTCGGAGATGAGTGTTAATTTTAAGTGACGGCCTGTGGTTCACCAGGGGCCGGGCATTTAAAAGTAACCCTCCTTTGAACCTTCAGTTATTCACAGATCTTCATCTGCTTTAATTATCAAACCTTTAAATATCTAGTGGAATAGCTTCTCCACACCAGTCCACCAAAATAATCTCCAGGCTAGAGCAGAAGTAACTGGAGGAATTTGATGGGAATCAAAGTGAAAGCGGGACCTGGTGCCCCTGGCCAGAGATGAATCACCCCGAAACAAAGCAATTATTTACCTTATCTCCCCCTTCGCCTTCAGGCTTTGGTCTGTGTGGAAAACAATTCAGTTAAAGATGGTACTGATTAACTCCATTTCCCCAGAACGGTTCATAGGTCTTTTCTCTCCAGACCCCAAGGCACTACATAGAGACTTGTGGACAAAACACCTCCCATCTAGGCTGACCGTGACCAGAGCCTCAATATTCCCAGGGGCGCAATGTCACAAGAGGTAATTTTCACTCCACTAACAAGACTGGAATCCCCATTTTCTCTCTCTCTCTCTCTCTCCCCCACCCCCTCTCATCCATCACAGCATTCTGTTTTCTGAAACACAGAACTCACAGATACCTTAAGTCTAGGATGATGACAATGGTTCAGGCTTAGAGAACCTCATGGAAAATCAGACGGCCCCCAAAACCAGGGAGCAGGGTGTGGCAGCCTCCAGGTGGCAGCCACAGGAGCATGAACCATTTAGCATTGGAACACTATTCTCACTCCCTAACTGCTCCAGACCACTTAGGGATTTACAACCACAGATAATGTTGGTGGGGGGGTGGGGGCAGACAGCCTTGATGCACCACATTTACAGACCCACAGACATGTCATTAGTGTATTCAGGGAGGCTACTGTGAGATTTGGCTTACGTCTGTGAAAGCCATTGGGTGATGTGTTGGGAAAGCAGCCTCTGGGGCCAGACTGCCTGGGTTAAAATTCTACCCTTGGCACATGCGCCTGTGGTCCCAGCTACTTGGGAGGCGGAGGCAGGAGACTCGCTTGAACCCAGGAGTTGGAGGTTGCTGTGAACAGTGAAGCCATAGCACTCTACCCAGGGGGACAGCTTGAGGCTCTGTCTCAAAAAAAAAAAAAAAATTGGGCCAGGAGTGGCTAAAAAATATTTGGCATATATGCCTCTAATCCACTCTGCTGCCCTCAGCAGACATCACCAATCAATGCTGGCTCTCCTCTCTATGCTCATCTACCCAGGGCTTTCTGCTGATTCATAGATAAGCATGGTCATAAATTTATGACTATTAAAAGAAGATAAAACCTATTTTCTGTCACCACACTGGCTTCCAGGTTCACAGACAGACTTGGTTTTGTGTCTGGCGAGGGAAGCCAAAGGCACAGATGATGCCTCTTCTCTGACGAGTCTCTCTCCTCCTAGAGATGGCCTGGGCCACCCCCAGCCCACCCCCAGCTGCATTAAATGAATCTGGCCACTCCTAAAATTGGCCTGGTCCTGACAATTCTATATCTGATCTACCCTGCTACCTAGCAGATGTTAACTGACCATTGGAATAGTAGAAAATAGACAAATAATATTTTATCTTCTCCTTCTTTGAGTTTTATCGTTTGTATCATTTTATTGAGGTACTGATGTCAATAAGATGCACTCATCTTACATGTCCATTTTGATAAGTGGCAATTGTGCACCCTCATATAATTACTGCACAAACCAAGACACAGACATTTTGCATCCCCTCCAAAGTTCCCTGTTGGTGGAACATTTCTCGTAGCCATAAAAAGCCAATAGAAAGTTATCCTGCCATTTCCTTTATGTGGAAGGGTTCAGATTTCTAGCTGGTCGTCAAATCGAACTCCTGCAAGGGACCACTCCAGCTCTGGCTATAAGCTCAAATAATGCCCTGTAATTTTCTATCTAAAACAAAGAAACCCCCATTCCTTTCCTGTCCCTGAACTATTGAGTTTTATCTCCCTAGGCTCTGTCAACCTTCTAAAAGTTTTTATGTGTTTTCTTATATCCTGGTTCCTCCACTTATCTTATTTATTGAAGTACCAGTTTTTCAGAATAGACTGTGCAAGTCCTTTTCCCGCACTGCCCAGCAATCTTATATATTAGGTGCCTGGCAAGAGAGCTGTAAACTCGGGAGACTGCGGGAGGTGTAATCTTGGGGCTGCTGCAATATTTTTTGTGTCTCCTACATTCCTGGAGTCTATGACTTAAAATCCATGGTTCTCAACCTGTAGGATATGTGGTATGCTCCATGCAACCTTCTCCTGCTACTTCAAATTTTTATCAAATTCATCAACTCCAAGAAAGGAGATAGGTTTGTTAGAAATATTTTAAACATTAAAGTATAGGCTGGGCATGGTGGCTCATGCCAGTAATCCTAGCATTCTGGGAAGATCCCTTGAGCATAGGAGTGCAAGACCACTTTGAGCAAGAGACCTCATCTCTACCAAAAATAGAAAAATTATCTGGGCAAGGTGATGGGCGCCTGTACTCCAGGCTACTCAGGAGGGTGAGGCAGGAGGATGACTTGAACTCAGGAGGGTGAGGTTGCTGGGAGCTACAATGATGGCACTCTAGCCTGGGCAACAGAGTGAGACTCTGTCTCAAAAAAAAAAAAATTAAGGTATAATCTACATATGATCAAGTACACAGATTTTAAATGTATAGTTAAATGAACTTAAATGCCCATGTCCCCACCATTCCAATCAAGGCATAGAGCACTATCCCATCAACCTGTAAAGTTCCATCTTGCCCATTCCAGTCAATTGCAACCCCTAGAGCAACCACTGTTCTAATCTCTGCTGCCATAGGATGTTGTCGCCCACTCGAGAACTATGCGTGGATGAAATCATATCACATGTCCTCTTCTGCATCTAGAATCTTCCTCTGCACCTGATGTTTTTGAGATTCATCTGTGTTGTTTTGTATGTTCTCACTCTGTCCCCTTATGTTGCTAAGAAGCATTCCATTGGGTAAGTATACAACACCCAATAATTCTTCTGTGCATAGATATTTGAGCTGTTTTCTGGGTTTGACTATTATTAATAAAGCCGCCATAAACTGTAGTATGTTCATACCATGGAGTACTATTCAGCCATAAAAAAGATGGAGACTTTACATCTTTTGTATTTACCTGGATGGAGTTGGAGCACATTCTTCTTAGTAAGACATCACCAGAATAGAAAAGCAAGTATCCAATGTACTTGGTACTAATATGAAACCAATAGAAAAACAGGTATAGGCCCAATCAAAAGAGAAATACAAGTATATTTGAGGGAGGTGGGGGAAGGGAAAGGGTAAAGGGTCAGGGAGGGCAAACTGGCACCTGAAGTGCACAGTGTAAGGACATACAGAACACGCCAGGATGAAGGGTTCAGCTGCAACTTGAACTTCACCTCGGAAAGGCAACAATGTAACCTAATCATTTGTACCCTCATATCAATCTGCAATAAGAAAATAATAAAATGAATATCCTTGCAAAAATTTGCACTACGGTATTACTTATAATAGCTAAAATCCAAAATGATTTAAATATTTAGCAATATTGGCTCTTTTAAAACAGTGCTTATATAATAATATCAAAGAAACTATGCGATTCAAAATTACATTTACCAAGAGTTTTTTTTATGCAGTGGAAAACATCTATGACAGAAAGTCCAAGGGAGAAGCAGGATGCAAGGTGGTTTCTGCCGTATATTCTCAACTTCAGTACACCTGTGCATGTACGTAAATGGATGCACCAAAATGTTAAGGGGAAATAAGAAATGTAGCATAGAGTTAGGGACTGACTCCAACTATTAATAAGGCGGAGTCATTCGCCAGATGATGAAGAACGTGACGGGTCGTGTGGTTCTACGTATCTGTTGATCTCTCTGCATAAGCAAGATGAAAAGTGATCCCTTCCAGTTACCTCAGCAGCATCAGTGGGAAGGGCATCCAGCTTGACTCATCTGGAAGGGGCCAGGCATAGGCAAGGCTGCGTGCAACAGAGACAGGGAGGGAAATCTGTCCAGGTCCCTTCCCCAGCCTTGACTGAGAGGCTCCACGCGCACTCTCACTAATTCCTCATCAGGTTGTTTCAACAGCCTCTCACCTAGCCCCCTGCCACCAGCCTTACCCCACCTCGATCCCGCACTCCGCGGACAATGCGCGTTTTCTAAGTATTCTCTGATGAAGGAACTTCTGTGTAATTCTGCAGTGGTGTCCCTGTGCCTGTCGGGTGACTGATGCCCATGCTCCAAACAGGTCTGTTCAAGGCCCTCTGCCACTCCCCCCTGCACCCCAGTGTCCCCTCCCACCCTCCTACAGGACACGCCAGGGTGCCTCACGCGCTCCAGGCACCCTCACATTTGTAGCTCCTCTTTTCCCCACTTGAAATTTGCTTCATTCCCTCTCCTCTCAGTTAGTCCCACATCGTGATGAATTAGCTTAAATGTCACCTCCTCCGACACTCTTCCCAGACACTGAATCACTCAGATAGCTTCCTCTGCACCTGGACACTCTCTGTCACAGGCTCTTCACTGTTTCCACATCCTCCACCTCCCAGGGGCAACATTTACACTGAACACAGTAGCAGTGGGACCCCCCGGAGTTGTGCCACATGGGAAGGTGGCACTGGGCCCGTGCAGCTGAGCCATTTGTTTACCTGCCTCTCACCTCCTTAAGTCCCTACAACAAACCTTTCACTTACGGCCATAACGACCACTCTTTCAGAGGCCCCACCTTTGCTTGGGTGTCCTCAGAGCCTCTTCCAGACCTGCCCTTTAAACCAGTTTACCTCATAAACTAACTCCTTTTCCAAAACCTCTGCTTTGGGATTTAAACGTTGTTATTTTCCTAGTGGTGCTCAAGTTCAACTTGGTCTGGACCAGTGTCACTGATTTCACTGGAGCTGTATCTGGGAAGGACAGTCAGGGCCACTCTCACGGGCAGCAGAGTCCCAGGACTCACCTCACCCATGAGAGAAACTCAGCCTTGCAGTGGGCACTTGAGAACTGTCCACCACTTCTCGTTCCCAGCACTGTCACCTTGCAGATAGGGTGTGCTGCTTCTGTTCCTTTAAAACTTTTCTCTCTACCAAAATGAAATTCCATAATCATATGGAATGCATAGCAGTTGTTTTTTATTTATGAGATGAATGCATTTATAAATAAATGCATGCTATAGAGCTAAGAAACACTATTTATCTGGCTGAAAGACATGCATTCTTCAAATTGTAAATGCACATTAAACCAAAAGCTTATTTTGAAGCATGAGGAATCTACGAGGAATGACTTTAGCCGGTTGGTCAAATAGGGATTCTCCAGATTCACTTCTCTCCACCAACAGAAAGCCAGCTAGCAACCGTTCTCATCCAGAACACCCTCGTGAGTATTCCAGAGGGGGAGAATTAGTGGGAATTCCAGTATTCCAGTGAGGATGATATATCCCCTCAGAGCACAGAACTGAGAAAATCTGCCATCAAACAGTAAGAGGAATGGTTCCCTTTGCCCATACCCCCACGAGATGGGTCTGTGTGTGCCATACACAGAGAACGTCCCTGGATTTATAGTTTCTGCAAGGGGAAAGTGGGTTGGAGCGGACATGCTGCTCCTCTGCCCTGGGACCTTTCACAGGAGGCTCACTCTTTTACCACCCGTGATGAACTTTGGGAGGACTGGCATGGCTAGATTGCCTGGGATCAGTCAGAAATAGAGAAGAGAAGTGGGCACAAGACCAGCATGAAGATATCGATGGTCACTCTGCATTGTGGCCCACAGAACAGCTAGACCTAAGGGACTAGCCACCAGCATCAGGCTGCAGGAAGACTGGTCCACAGATCTTCCAGGTCCAAGCTCATAGCAGCCTCCCACACAGCTGGACAGCGCTGGTGAAGCCTTCCTCAGTTTGAGAGGCAACAGCAAGTTAGTTAGTGATTACTAAGGAGGGAGCAGCAGGCCCAGGGAGCCCTGGTGGTGGACATGTGATCCAGCTAAATCCTGGTGCTTGGACTGAGGGGTCCCCAGATGCGAAGGCTACAACAGGTCAGAAATTACCTTTAGAGAAAGCATCTGGCCCCACCTTGCTCTAGTGGCCAAGCCAAGAGGTGATTCAAACCAAGCCCTGACTTTCTTCCTTTTCTTTTCTTTTCTCTTTTTTTTGAGACAGAGTCTCAGTATGTCACTTTCGGTAGAGTGCTGTGGCATCACAGCTCATAGCAACCTCAAACTCTCAGGCTTAAGCGATTCTCTTGCCTCAGTCTCCCGAATATCTGAGACTACAGGTGTCCGCCACAACTCCTGGCCATTTTTTTGTTGCAGTTGTCATTGTTGTTTAGCTGGCCTGCGCAAGGTTTGAACCGGCCACCCTTGGTGTATGTGGCTGGTACCATGACCACTGTGCTACAGGCACCGAACCTAGTCCTGACATTCTCATCAAGTTTTCTCCAAGCCTAGAGGCAACTACAGGTCAGTGATTACCCACAGATGGAGCAGTGGGTCCCCCCTGACCCCCACTGCTAAGTGAAGACTCCACCAAACCACTGTGCTGTGTTGGGGCTTACCCTAGATTGAAATGCAAGCCTCAGTGCACTCAGAACAGCAGAGAATAGCCCGCCCACCCTGTGTGGCTGAGCAAACCCCCTACAGACCTCAGCCAGCCTCAGAACCCAGCACATGACCCCGCCCTGCTATAAATTCCAAAGGACAGTGCCAAGGAAGATCGGCTGCGATACTGCCCAGTCAGAGAAGGTCACAGCACCCACATGCTTCCTACAGAGCCTCAGAGCTGTGCATTCACATTTGCCCTCCTCCAGGAAGGCATGTGCTTCAGAGAAGACAGGGTGGTCCCTGGCCTTAGCAGGTGTCTTCTGCTTGAGCCAAGCCAATCCTGGTGATCCCATTGCCCTGGGAAGTGTTGACTTGTATATGTGCGTGTGATGCAGCTGGGCCAGTGAGACAGTCTGCTGGGAAGCTTCTGGGCTCTGAAAGTGGATGTAAGGACTAGCGGATTATTCCTCTTCTGGTTATTATTCTATCTGTTTGTGCTGCCTAGAACTACAGTGGCCACATTGCAAACATGAGGGTACAAAGCTGAGTCCAGACCACCTTTGCCAATTCAACCATGTTGCTGCCATCTGCTGTGTGATGGGTTGAAGGGAAGATGGTTCTCTGATTCTCTGATTCTCTGCATGTGCCAGAGGCTTTCTTTGGGGGTAGGGGGTTGGCAACTAAGATGTTCTGAGACAGGAGTGTGGGCTCCAGACGAATCAGACGGAAGGGAGACAAGATGATGAGAAGTCCCACTTCAGACATGATAAGAGGACCTTCTGAGAGAAAGGAAATAAAAATGGCATTGTGAAATGCTCTTGGACTAGGGTCCCACTCAGAAACTAGACTGCAATGATCACAGCTTCAGTAGAATTAAAACAGGCTAAAAGTGATGAGTCACAGCACAGGGACAGCTGCTATTTGCACGTTTGTTGATTTTGGGCAAACTCTCCACTCCAGAGCAGAGGTCAGCGAACGGGGGCACTACAGCCAAACTGAGCCTGCTGGTTGTTTTTTAAAAAATAAAGTTTCATTGGAACCCAGCCAAATCCATTCATTCACCTGTTGTCTGTGGCTGTGACTGCCCTGAAGTGTCAGAGGTGAGTAATCGCAGGGGAGACTATGAGGCTTGCAAAGCTGAAAATATTTTCTGTCTGGCTCCTTGCAGAAAGTTAGCTGACCCCTGATCTAGAAGAAAGATTGCTGAACTAACACACTGAGTATACCAACAATGGCTGGACTGTAAAGTGAGCCCCACGAGCCCATATGAACTCTGACTTACAAGATGCAGCAACCAGCCAGAAAACCAAGCATTATCCACAGTCACCAGCCCGGGGAGCCAGCTTGCTATCTACCAGTCGTGCGTAAACAGACGACTATCTCCAGCCACTGGTCAAGGAAGCCAAACAATAATCCCTCTAATTAGCCCAAAATATCTAGGACTTGACTAATAACTGACAGCTTTCTGAATGTTTGTCCCTGCTTCTGACTTAGGACCCACCAAGAAAATCAAATGTACAGCCCTAACAAGTCACAGGGGCACCTGCCGCTGCATGTGAGGCAGAGGTGTGCTGGGCTCCCCCATGTCATATAGGTTAGGTGGGAGCTTACTGAGTCCCCTCTCCCCCTTCCCGCTCCTCCTACTTGAATGTAATTATGTTTTTCTCTTCTGTGAGCCTTGGGATTCCTGCTTCTGATGAGCCCTTTCCCAGTCCTCCAGGCCCACAGTCTCCACCAGAGCACACCTGAAGCTTCCCCTTTTGTCCATTGCGAAGCCTTCTCACTCCTCTTCCTGCCTCTGAGTCTCTGAAACTATGCAAGTGACAAGGGTAGACTTGCTTACTTTGGCAAGCTCTGGACAAATAGCCTTTGCTTCTTCCCATTTGGGTTAAAGTTCATTCATTTCCACAGAACTCAGAGTCAAAGCCCCTGAGTCTTAACCCTGGGTCCACCACACAGTCCACATGTGCCATGAATAACTCACCTCACCTACTATAAAAAAGTAAAAAGACAACATCACTGCCCATAAGTAACTCAAGGACCACATGTACTTTAAGGGTAAAATCGGGCTCTCCCTAACGCATGTGGAAGGACAGAGACAGCTGGGAGGACAAGGTGGCAGATGGTATCTGGGTCACCTAGTAAATTCCTGGCATTGATTAATCAATTATTGTCTTTGAACACTATTGATACAGTCATTAAGAAAATATCTTTCTCCTAAGTCTACAAATTTCTTCCTTTCCAAGCAAAACCATAACCCACTTATTTCAAATATGGACTAGCCATTTTGTCTGAAAACTTAATTTCACAAATGCCCTGTCTGTGAAAGTAATATTTTAATGGATCTGGATTCAAACAGAGCCCTTGACTCAAATCGTCCTCTCTGAGATTTCCATTAGTGAACTAATTTGAATTGGTTCAAAGCACTTCTTCCCTAGGTTCATGGCTGCTTAGAGGTTTCCACAAATGATACATTTTGGAATGTTTTTAATGCCTTTAATCTTCTGTAGAAGACTTACTTGATTTATGGTGTGCAAGACAAGACACTAATTATACAGAACCTTCACTTGTGGTCTCATCAAATGCCATTAAATGGTACTATCATAGTTTTATTGTCTATCAGCATTCTATAAATTTCCTTATATAAGTCCTTAAAAATGTTCATTATTGAAACAGTCTTTTATATCTATGGTTTCCATTTGTTACCAAAGCAATATATCAATATTTGTTTGCATTTTTTAGCTTTACTTCAAATGTTATGTGACATTGGTAAAAATCATATTATAAATGACTAATATCTAATCATCATGTTTTCCTTCTATACACAGTTGGAAGGACACACACAGTGCTGGGAGTCCTGGTTCCCAGTCTGAAATCCACCCCCGAGTGTGTGGGGTAGAGTGTCTCTGGCAATTAACCTCACGTCTTTAAGCCCCTCTTTCTTCCCCTGTAGGCTTCACTAAGATTCATTACAAGACTAAATATCTGTGATCAAAGAGCTCTAAGAATTTTAAGCAGAAGTGGAAAATTACATTCTCTAGGTGCTCAGCTTCTATTCTGGAGGTGGCCTAAGCTCCTGGAATTTCAAGAAGCTTCACCTCAAGTAAAAAGCATTGGATTAAAATAGAAGTGTAGGAATACTAGATTCCCAGACAGAAAATTTGGTTAGCATCATGAGCTAAGGCTATGATGATTAAAAAGGCCAGCAGGGAATGTGCTGGACTCAGCCTTTCATTGAGCAAGGGCTGAGTGCTGAGAATTGAGATTCCAGCAGAAGATATGGGGAGAAATGGTTTGCAAATGAATACAGACCATGCACTTGGCCTGGATCTCATCGTATGACCTGTTTGGAAAAGAAATGGGTGTCAGCAGCAGTTGTAACCAGCACGAAATGTATCCTACAGGCTTCCTGGGCTTGAATAATCAACAAAGTAAACAGACAACATACAGAAGGGCAGAAAATATATGCCAACTATATATCTGACAAAGGACTAATATCCAGAATCTACGAAGAACTCAAAAAAATCAGCAAGGAAAAAAAAACACATCAAAAAAGTGGGCAAAAATTTGAAAAATGGTCATGTAGTATCTTTTGTAACAACACGGATGGAACTGGAGACAGACCATTCTTTTCCAATTGCAAGAATGGAAGAACCACCACCTCGTGTACTCAATACGAAATTGGAACGAGTTGATCAACACTTGTATGCACAGATGGAAGAAGAACTCAGTGGACATCAGTGGAGGGGTAGGGTAAATTCACACCTAACTGGTACAGTGCCCCTACTCTGGGTGAAGGGCACACTTGTAACTTTGACTTACAATATACAAACTCAAATTATGTAACCAAAATGTGTGCATCCCTACAATACTGTGAAATAAATGAGTAAATGAATAGATAGATAAAAGTGGGCAAAAGACATAAACAGAACTTTTCAAAAGAAGACAGGCAAATAACCAATACACATATGAAAAAATGTTCAATATCACTAATCATCAGGTAACTGCAAGTTAAACCCCTCTCAGAATGGCCATTATTAAAGAGTAAAAACACCAATAGATGTGGACTGAATGTAGAGAAAGAAGAGTGTGTATACACTGTTGGTGGGACTGCCAATTAGTACCATCTCTATGGAAAACAGTATGGCAATCCTCTAAATAGAGACCTACCGTCTGACCCAGCAATTCCACTACTGGACATCTACCCAAAAGAAAAGACATCAATTTATCACAAGGACACCTGCACTGAAGTGTTTATCACAGCACAATCCACAATGGCAAAGATGTAGAATCAGCCTAAGTGCCAATCAATTCAGGAGTGGCTGAATACGCCATGGTATATGGAGAGGGCACTAACTACACTGCCATAAAGGGGAATGAAATGGTCTTTCTCAACAACTTACTGGAGACCATTATTCTAAGAGATGTATCTCAGGAACTAAAAAAAAAAAAAAAAAAAAAAAACCACATGTTCTCACTAATAAGTAGGAACTATACACTGACTACACAGGTCAAAGAGATGTAAAGGGCAGCAGAAACCAAGGAGAGCAAAGGTTGGGAGGGCCTTGGGGAGCAAAAACTTACCTCTGCAATACAATGAACACTGTTCTCCTGGCAAGCCCACTAAAATCCCTGACTTCCTTATTTATTATACTATGTTTCCATGTAACAAAAACATTTGTATCCCCTTAATATTTTGAAATTAAAAAAAAAATCCCAGATGGGCTCATGCCTGCAATCTCAGCACTCTGGGGAGACCACAGCAGGTGGTTTGCTTGAACTCAGGAATTCAAGACTCCTCTACAAAAAATAGAAAAATTACCTGGGTGTTGTGGTGAGCCCCCGTAGTCCCAGCTCCTTGGGAGGCTGAGGCAAGAGGGTCACTTGAGCCCAGACGTTTGAGGTTGCTGGGAGCTGGGTTGACACCAACGCACTCTAGCCTGGGCAACAGAGTGATACTCTGTAAATAACTATGATAGTAACGCTCTGGAATGCCTTTTAAATCTTTCCTCCCAGAGTCTAAGGAATAATCCTAAGTTTGTCTTTTCTTCTCACTGATGCTCAATAAACTCTGTAAAATCATTGTCACCCGAAAGGAGAAATCTCAAGTTAGACAAAAATATGTCAGGTTTTCAGCCAGATGAAGCCCACAGCATTGATCTGGAGAGTTTGTGTGAGCCCGGCTACTAAAGTATCTTATCTCTGAGCCAGTCTGTGACTCGGTCAAGAAAGACATCAGCTCATTCCTAGGCTCACACCACTCTTCACTACACCACTAAGGAGGCCACTTCCATCCATCTTCATTTATGTCTTTATACTAAACTCTCCTGGCCAATTTCCATGAGTCTGTCTGTATTTTGTATTTCTTTTTTTTTTTTTTTTAGTGCAAATTACCTCCCCCATGTATCAGCTATATTTCTTTTGTTTCAGTTTAAATACTGGATTCAGACACATTTTTGTCTGCCTTGGTTGACAATTTCATCACACAAGGGGTCTGTCTGACTAAGGAATTTCCACCCTGGTCCTAATTCTGAGCTGCTAATTGGTTGATAAAGTAGAATGACAGGCATCTTTTTTTTTTTTATTGAATGTTAACTATGTACATTGATACTCTTCTGGGGTACAGTGTGGGGGTTTTCACATGCATTCTGAAATACTTCCATCAAACTGGTCAACACAGCCTTCATGTCATTTGCTCAGTTATTGCTTT